>CM029606.1:5010013-5219147 GCA_017311375.1 Mytilus coruscus
AAATCCCAATTAATTTGAAAAGTTAGAAACAAATTTAAAGATGGCTATCTGAATGTTGTCGAAACTGAAAATTCTACCTTTTTCACCTAAATTAATTAAATGCTGCATTTGACTGTAATACACCAAACTACATAACAACCTGGGATTTAGTAAGATCAATATATAACTAAGATAGCTGTATAGTTCTATTAAAATCCCAGTTAATATGAAAAGGAATAAACAAATTTAAAGATGGCTATCTGAATGTTGTCGAAACTGAAAATTCTACCTTTTTCACCTAAATTAATTAAATGTTGCATTTGACTGTAATACACCAAACTACATAACAACCTGGGATTTAGTAAGATCAATATATAACTAAGATAGCTGTATAGTTTTATTAAAATCCCAGTTAATATGAAAAGTAATAAACAAATTTAAAGATGGCTATCTGAATGTGTCGAATAAAATTCTAGTTCTTTATTAACCTAGATTAATAAATCCTTGAACTTGACCGCAATTCACCAAACTACAAAATAACCTGAGATTCAGTAAGATCAATATTTAAGTAAGATATCTGTACAGTTTTATGAAAGTCCAAGTTGATTTGAAAAGGCTATGAAAAAATTAAAGATGACTATCTACATTCAGTCCGATCTGAAAATTCTAGATTTTTTTACTAAGATGAATTGAATCCTTACATTTCATAGCAATACACCAAACTACATAACACTTGTATTAAGTAAGATCAATATATAACTGAAATGGCTGTATAGTTCTATGAAAATCCCAATTAATTTGAAAAGTTAGAAACAAATTTAAAGATGGCTATCTGAATGTTGTCGAAACTGAAAATTCTACCTTTTTCACCTAAATTAATTAAATGCTGCATTTGACTGTAATACACCAAACTACATAACAACCTGGGATTTAGTAAGATCAATATATAACTAAGATAGCTGTATAGTTCTATTAAAATCCCAGTTAATATGAAAAGGAATAAACAAATTTAAAGATGGCTATCTGAATGTTGTCGAAACTGAAAATTCTACCTTTTTCACCTAAATTAATTAAATGTTGCATTTGACTGTAATACACCAAACTACATAACAACCTGGGATTTAGTAAGATCAATATATAACTAAGATAGCTGTATAGTTTTATTAAAATCCCAGTTAATATGAAAAAGTAATAAACAAGTTTAAAGATGGCTATCTGAATGTTGTCGAAACTGAAAATTCTACCTTTTTTCACCTAAATTAACTAAATGTTGCATTTGACTGTAATACACCAAACTACATAACAACCTGGGATTTAGTAAGATCAATATATAACTAAGATAGCTGTATAGTTTTATTAAAATCCCAGTTAATATGAAAAAGTAATAAACAAATTTAAAGATGGCTATCTGAATGTTGTCGAAACTGAAAATTCTACCTTTTTTCACCTAAATTAACTAAATGTTGCATTTGACTGTAATACACCAAACTACATAACAACCTGGGATTTAGTAAGATCAATATATAACTAAGATAGCTGTATAGTTTTATTAAAATCCCAGTTAATATGAAAAGTAATAAACAAATTTAAAGATGGCTATCTGAATGTTGTCGAAACTGAAAATTCTACCTTTTTCACCTAAATTAACTAAATGTTGCATTTGACTGTAATACACCAAACTACATAACAACCTGGGATTTAGTAAGATCAATATATAACTAAGATAGCTGTATAGTTTTATTAAAATCCCAGTTAATATGAAAAGGAATAAAGAAATTTAAAGATGGCTATCTGAATGTTGTCGAAACTGAAAATTCTACCTTTTTCACCTAAATTAATTAAATGTTGCATTTGACTGTAATACACCAAACTACATAACAACCTGGGATTTAGTAAGACCAATATATAACTAAGATAGCTGTATAGTTTTATTAAAATCCCAGTAATATGAAAAAGTAATAAACAAATTTAAAGATGGCTATCTGAATGTTGTCCAAACTGAAAATTCTAGTTTTTTTCACCTAGATTAATTAAATGCTGACATTTGACAGCAGTACACCAAAGTACATAACAGCCTGGGATTCAGTAAGATCAATATTAAACTGAGATAGCTGTAAAGTTTGATGAAAATCCAAGTATAGTTTTATGAAAATCCTAGTTAATATAAAAAGTAATTAACAAATTTAAAGATGGCTATCTGAATGTTGTCCAAACTGAAAATTCTAGCTTTTTTCACCTAGATTAATTAAATGCTGACATTTGACAGCAGTACACCAAAGTATTTAACAACCCTAACCCTAACCCTTAAAAAAAAAAAAAAAAAAAAAATAATAAATATAATTTAACTCCAACACTCCAGCATGAGGCATAACAGTACTCATTTATCAGACCAGTACCTAAATATCATATAAAAGAAGAAATATTGGCACTTTTATATGTGTCGACAAAGTTTTTAGTCTCCGAGACTGAAAACTATGAACCAAAAAGAATAAAATATGATGCGGTATGGAATAACCAAGAAAAGGTCAATGTTGGCACCCTATATTGATGAGTACAACACATATAGCAATTTGAAACTTAAAATCCTTCACTCTAATGTCTAACAATCAATCTTTAGGTACAAAAGTACTCAATTACCAAGCCGGTACAAGAATATCAATAAAAGAAAGAAATATTGTTTTTATTGTTATTATTTACACAAATATAAGTAAATCAGAGACTTATACAGTGTCAAATTATCCATCATAAGAATAAAATGTTCATGCTGGCACAGAAGTATCATCAAAAGGATAGATATTAACCATTTATAGATGCAGACAACAAATACAGCACCCTGAAACATTCATTTCTTCACTTTTGTGTCTGAGAATCCATCTAAACTCATAAATATTATAAAACATATGAAATATTGTCACTTTTAATGGGTACATAAATAAAATCGCATACACTTATAAATCTCTCAATTGTTGTCAAATTTTGCATTCTTATAGTTGTCACAAAGTTTTAGTAAATCAGAACTCCAAACCTGTGTAAAACTATCAATCCTCAGGTACCGAAGGATAAAATGTTAATAAGTAATAACCAAGAAAAAATTTTTTGGAAAAAACCCTTTTTTTAAAAAAAAAAAAAACCTTAAAAAAAAAAAAAAAAAAACCCCCAAACCCAAAATTAAAAAGAAAAAAACCCCCTTTTTTAAAAAAAAAAAACCCCCAAAAAAATTTTTTCCCAAAAAAAAAAAATTTTTTTTTCCCCAAAAAAAAAATTTTGGGTTTTTTTTTGGGGGGGCTTTTTAAAAAAAATTTTTGTTTTTTATTAAAAAATTTTTTTTTTTAAAAAAAACCAAAACCCTTTTTTTTTTTTTCCCCAAAACCCAAAAAAAATTTTAAAAAAAATAAATTTTTTTTTTTAAAATAACCCGGCCAAAATTCCTTCCTTTTAAAAATTTTTAAAAAATTTTTTTTTTTTTAAAAAAAAAAAAATTTTCCCCAAAAAGGGAAAAAAAAAAAATCCCAAAAATTAATTTGGGTTTAAAAGGGAAAACCCTTTTAAAATTTTTCCCTTTTTTTTCCAAAAAAAAAACCCTTTACCCCCCCGGAAAAAAATTTTTTTTTTTTTTAAAAAAAATTTTAAAATTTTTTTTCCCCAAAAAAATTTAATTAAAAAAAAAAAAAAAAAAAAAATAAAAAAAAATTTAAAATTTTTTTCCCAACCAAAAATTTTTTTTTTAAAAAAAAAAAAAAAAAAAAATTTAAAAATCCCAAATGGGCCAAAAAAAAAAAATTTTTTTTTTTAAAAATTTTTTAAAAAAAAAAAATTTTTTTTTTTTTTAAAAAAATTTTTTTTTTAAAAAAAGGGAAAAAAAAAAATTTTTTAAAAAAAAAAAAAAAACCCCTTTGGGTTTTTTTTTTTGGGTTTTAAACCCCCCTTTTTTTTTTAAAAAATTTTTTAAAAAAAAATTTTTTAAAAAAAAAAAAAAAAATTTTTCCCCCAAATTTTAAAAAAAAAGGGTAAAAGGAAAATTTTTTTTTTTAAACCCAAAATTTTTTTTAAAAAAAAATTTTCAAAAAAAGAAATTTTCCCCCAAAAAAAAAAAAGTAAGGTAAATTAAAATTCCCAAATCCTTTAAAATTTGGGTTCGGGTTGGGGAAAAACAAAAGGGTAATAAAACCCCCAAAACCCCAAAAAAAACCCCCTTTAAACCCTTTTTGGCCCCCCTTAAACCAAAATTTTAAAAACCAAAAAACCCCCCCTTTTTTAAACCCCTAAAATTAAAATTAAAAAACTTCCCTTTTTTTTAAAACCCTTAATTTTCAAAATTTTTAACCAAACCCAAAAAAAAACACCCAATTTTGGGTTTTAAAAAAAATTTCCCCTAAAAACCCAAAAAAAAATTTCACCCCTTTTCCCCAAAAAAAAAAACCTTCCCCCCAAAAAAACCCCCTTTTTTTTTTTTTTAAAAAATTTTAATTTTTTTCCCTTTTGGGGGAAAAAAAAAAGGGGAAAATTTTTTGGTTTTTTTTTTTTTTTTTTTTATTTTTTAAACCCCAAAAAAAAAAATTTTTTTTTCCCCCTTCCCTTTTCCAAAAAAGGGGGAAAAAAATCGGAAAAAAAAAATTTTTTTTTAAAAAAAAAATTTTTTTTTTTTAAAAATTTTTCAAAAATTTGGGAAAAAAAAATTTTTTTTTTAAAAAAAAAGGGGGAAAAAAAAAAACCCCCCAAAAAAAAAGGTTTTTTTTTTTTGGAAAAAGGGTTTTTTAAAAAAAACTTTTAAAAAAAAAAAAAAAAAAAATTTTTAAAAAAAAAAAAAATTTTTTAAAAGGGAAAAAAAAAAAAAAAAAAAAAAAAAAACCCCCAAAAAAAAAAAAAAATTTAAACAAAAAAAAAACCCCTTTTTTTAAAAATTTTTTTTTTGGGGGAAAAATTAAAAAAAAAAAATTTTTTTTAAAAAATTTTTTAAAAAAAAAATTTTTTTAAAATTTCCCAAACCTTTTTTTTTTTTGGCCGGGAAAAATTAAAAAAAATTTTTCCCTTTAAATTTTTTAAAAAAAAAAAGACTTTTTCCAAAATTTTTAAAAAAAATTTTCCCCCCCAAAAAAAAAAAAATATTCCTTTTTTTTAAAAAAAAATTTTAAAAAAAATTTCCCAAAAAAAATTTTAAAAGGGGAAAAAAGGGGGCCCCCAAAAAAAAAAACCCCAAAACCCCCTTTTTTTTTAAACCCAAAACCCTTAAAAAAAAAAAAAAATTTTAAAAAAAAATTAAAAACCCTTAAAACCCCCAAAAAAAAAAAAAACCCCCCCCAAAAAAAAAAACCCCCTAACCTTTAACCCGGGAAAAAAAAAAAAAACCCCCCAAAAAAAACCCCCCCCAAAATAACCCAAACCCCCCCTTTTTTTTTTCCCAAATAAAAAAAAAATTTTAAAAACCCCCAAAAAAAAAAAATTTTTTTTTCCAATAAATAAAAACCCAACCTTTAAAACCCTTTTTTTTTCCAAATTAAAATTTTAAGGGAAAAAAACAAAAAAAAATTTTTTTAACCCCAAAAATTTTTTAAAAAACTTTTTTAATTTTTAAAAAAAAAAAAAAAAAAAAGGGCCCCAAAAAACCAAGAAAAAAAGGGGCCCCCCCCCCCCCAAAGTTTAACCCTTAATTTAAAAAATTTTTCCCAAAACCCAAAAAAACCCCCAAAAAAAAAAATTATTCCCAAATTTTTGTTAAACCAAAAATTGGGCCTTACACTTAAATTCCCAAAACCTTTTCCTTTTTTTTTTTTGGAACTTTTTTTTTAAAAAAAATTTTTCCCAAATTTTAAAAAAATTTAAAATTTTTAAAAAAAAAATTTTTTCCCCCAAAAAAAATTTTTTTTAAAAAAAATTTTTTGGCCAAAAAAAGGAAAAAACCCTTTAAAAAAAAAAACCCCCCTTTGGGGGGGCCCCCAAACCCCCAAAAGAAAAACCCCCCCCTAACCCAAAAAAAATTGACCCTAAAAACCCCCCAAAACCCCCAAAAAAAATTTAACCCCCCAAAAAAAACCCCCCAAAATTTAAAGGGGCCCCCCCGCCCCCCTTTAAAAAAAAAAAAATTTTTTTTTTCCTTCCCTTTAAAAAAAAAAATTTAAAAAAATTTTTTTTAAAAAAAGGGGAAAAAAAAAAAAAATTTTTTTTTTTGAAAATTTTTAATTTTCCGGAAATTAAAAAATTTTTTTAAAACTTTCCCAAATTTTAAAAAAAAAAGGCCTTTTAAAATTTAAAAAAAAATTTTTTTTAAAAAATAAAAAAAAAAAGGGTTAAAAAAAAAAAATTTTTTTTTTTTTCCCCCTTAAATTTTTCCCCCCTAATTTTTTTTTAAAAAAAAAAAATTTTAAAAATTTTAAAAAAAATTTAAAAATAAGTTTAAACCCTTTTTTTTTTTTTGAAAATTTTTTTTTTAAAAAAATTTTGAAAAAATTTTTTAAAAATTTTTTTTGAATTTTAAAAAAACCCAAAAAAAACCCCTTTTTTAAAAAAAAATTTTTTTTTAACCAAACCAAAAAAAAAAAAAAAAAAAAAAGTTTTTTTTTTTTTAAAAAAAAAAAAAATTTAAAATTTTTTTTTAAAAATTTCCAAATTTAAAAACTTTTTTTTAAAAAAAAATTTTAAAAAAAGAAATTTTTTTTAAAAAGGGTTTTAAAAAAAATTTTAAAAAAAAAAAAAAATTTTTTGGGAAAAAAAAAATTTTAAAAAAAATTTTTAAAAAAAAAAAAAAAAGGGGTTTTTCCCTTTTTTTAAAAATTTAGGTTTTTAAAATTTTAAAAATTTAAAAATTTTTTAAACCCCAAATTTTAAAACCCCAAAAAACCTTTGGAAAATTTAAAAAAATTTTTAAAAAATTTAAAAGTTTTTTAAAAATTTATTTAAAAAATTTTTGAAAAAAAAAAAATTTAAAATTTCCCTTTTTAAATTTTTTTTTAAATAAAAAATTTTTTTTTTCCCCAAAAAAAAAACCCAAAATTTATTAAAAAATTTTAAAAAAACCTTTAAATTTTTTAATTTTGAAAAAAAAAATTTTAAAAAATTTTTGAAAAATTTTAAAGAAAATTTTGGTTTTTAAAAAAAATTTTTTTTCCCCAAAAAAAAAACCCCCTTTTTAAAACCCCAAAAATTTTTAAATTAAATTTAAAAAAAAGTTTTTAAAAAAAAAAATTTAAAAAAAAAATTTGTGGTTTAAAATTTTTTTAAATTTAAAAAAAATTCCCTTTTTTCCCCCAAAAAAAAATTTCCCAAATTAAATTTTAAAAAAAAAAACCCTGGGTTTTTATAAAGGTTTTTTAAAATTAAAAAAAAAATTTTTTTTAATTTCCCATTAAAAAAAAATTTTTAAAAATTTAAAAACCCCTTTTTAAAAAAAAACCAAATTTTTTAAAAAAAAAAAAATTTGAATTTTAAAAACCCAAAAAAAAAAAAATTTTAAAAAATTTTTTTTAAAAAAAAAAAATTTTTAAATTAAAAATTAAAAAAATTTAAAGGGCCCAAAAAAAATTTTTTCAAAATTAAAATTTAAACCTTTTTTTTTAAATTAAAAAAAATTTTTTTAAAAAAATTAAAAACCCTTTTTTTTTAAAAAAATTAAAAAGGAATTTGTTTTTTAAAAAACCCCCTTTTTTTTAAAAAAAAAAAAAATTTTTTTTTTTGGGGAAAATTTAAAATTTTCAAAAAAAAATTTTAATTTTTAAATAAAAATTTTTTAAACCAAAAAATTTTTTAAAGGAAATTTTAAAAAAAAAAGGGTTTAAGTTTTTAAAAAAAACCCAAAAATGAAAAAATTTAAAAAAAATTTAAAAAAATTTTAAAAATTTTGGAAAACCCTTTTTTTTAAAAAAAATTTTTTTTTTTAAAAAAAAAAAAAAATTTTAAAAAAAATTTTTAAACAAAAAAAATTGGTTTTTTTTAAAAAAATTTAAAAAAAAAAAAAAAAAAAGGGAAATTTTTTAAAAAATTTAAATTTTTTTTTTTAAAAAAAATTTAAATTTTTAAAAAAACCAAAAAAAAAATTTTAAAAACCTGGGTTTAAAAAAAAAAATTGGAAAAAAAATTTAAAAAAGGTTTTTAATTTTTGGGGAAAATTTAAAAATTTTTTTAAAAAATTTAAAAAAATTTTTTAAAAAAAAAATTTCTTTTAAAAATTTTAATTAAAAAAAAAAAAAAAAATTTTTAAAAACCCAAAACCCCCAAAAAAAAAAAAAATTTTTAAAAATTTAAAAAAATAAAACCCCCAAAAATTAAAAAAAATTTTTTTAAAAAAAAATTTTTTAAAAAAAAAAATAAAAGGTTTTTTAAAGGGGAAAAAAAAATTTTTTTTTTTTGGAAAAAATGGCCAAAAAAAAAAAAAAAAAAAAAAAAAAAAAAAAATTTTTAAAAAAATTTTTAAAAAAATGGGTTTAAAACCTTTTTTTTTAAAAAAAATTTCCTTTTTTTAAAAAAAGCCCAAAAAACCAAAAAAAAAATTCTAAAAAAAAAAGGAAAATTTTTGGAAAAAAAAAACCCCTTTTTTAAAAAAATTTTTAAAAATTTTAAGGAAAAAAAATTTCCCCCAAAAAAATAAAAAAATTTTTAATTTTTAAAAAAAAAAAAAATTTAAATTTATTCCCAAAAAAAAATTTTTTAAAAAATTTTAAAAAAAAAACCCTTTAAATTCCAAAAAACCCCCCTTTTTTTTTTTTTTTTCCAAACCCAAAAAATTTAAAAACCCTAAAATTTTTTAAAAAAAAATTTTAAAAACCAAAAAAAATTTTTTTTTTAAAAAAAAAAATTTCCCAAAAATTTTTCCTTTTTTCCCCAAAAAATTTAAAAAACCCCCCCGGGGGGAAATTAATAAAAAAAAAAAATTTTTTTTTTTTAAAAAAAATTAAAAAATTTAAAACCCCAAAAATTTTTTCTTTTTTTAAAAAAGGGGAAAAAAAATTTAAAAAAAGGGGACCTTTTTATAACCAAAAAAATTTTTTTTTAAATTTTTTCCCCAAAAATTAAAAAAAATTTTTCAATTTTTAAAATTTTTTTTAAAAAAAGGGTCCAAAAAATCAAAAAAGGGAAAGGGTTTTTTCCCCTTTTTTTTTTCCTTTTTTTTTTTTAAAAACCCTTTTAAAATTTTTTTCCCAAAAAAAAATTTTTAAAAAAAAAAAAAATTTTTTTTTCCCAAAAATTTTAAAAAAAAAAAAATTTTTTTTTTTTTTAAAATTAAAAAATTTTTCCGGGAAATTTTAAAAAAAAAAAATTTTTTAAAAAAAAAATTTTTTAAAAACCCCAAAATTCCAATTTTTTTTTTAAACCAAAATTTTTTTTTTTCCCCCCCCAAAAATTTTTTTCCCAAAATTTTTTTAAAAAAACCCCCTTTTAAATTTTTTCCCCCAAAATTTTAAAAAACCCCAAAAAAAGGAAAATTTTTAAATTTAAAACCCGGGGTTTCTTAAATTTTTTTTTAAAAAAACCCTTTTGGGAAATTTAAAAAAATTTAAAAATTTTTTGAAAAAAAACCCCAAAAATTAAAAAAAAGCTGGAACTTTTGGTATACATAAGCTGACAAAATGCGCCAGCTATTGGTGTATATAAGACGTGTATATCTATCGGGGTTATTGCGTATCAACATGAAACGTGTTTGAACAAAATCGATGAAAACGAAATACGCCAGCTATTTCACACGGTCCAAAAGCGTTTTTCATGGTTTCTCATTCTCAGAATAAGGTGTGTGAAATTTAAAGTGTGTGGTCCACTTGCAAAGAGGAAATCAATATAGTTAAAAAAAAATTATAAATATAATTTAACTCAAACACTTCATAAAAGTACTCATTTATCAGACCAGTTAATAAAAAAAAAAAAAAAAAAAAAAAAAATAATAGATATAAAACACTCCAGCATGAGGCATAAAACTACTCATTTATCAGACCAGTACTTAAATATCATATAAAAGAAGAAATATTGGCACTTTTTATATCTGTCGACAAAGTTTTTAGTCTCCGTAGACTGAAAACTATGAACCAAAAAGAATAAAATATGATGCCGGTATGGAATAACCAAGAAAAGGTCAATGTTGGCACCCTATATTGATGAGTACAACACATATAGCAATTTGAAACTTAAAATCCTTCCTCTAATGTCTAATAATCAATCTTGAGGTACAAAAGTACTCAATTACCAAGCCGGTACAAGAATATCAATAAAAGGAAAGAAATATTGTCGCCTTTATTGTTATCGACACAAATATAAGTAACCGTAGACTTATACAGTGTCAAATTATCCATCATAAGAATAAAATGTTCATGCTGGCACAGAAGTATCATCAAAAGGATAGATATTGGCACCATTTATAGATGCAGACAACAAATGCAGCACCCTGAAACATTCATTTCTTCACTTTTGTGTCTGAGAATCCATCTAAACTCATAAATATTATAAAACATATGAAATATTGTCACTTTTAATGGGTATCGACATAAATATCAGTAACCGTACACTTATAAATCTCTCAATTGTTGTCAAATTATGCATTCTTATAGTTGTCGACAAAAGTTTTAGTAACCGTAAACCCAAACCTGTGTAAAACTATCAATCCTGAGGTACCGAAAGGATAAAATGTTAATGCCGGTAAGTAATAACCAAGAAAATGGTCAATATTGGCACCCTATATTGCTGAATGCAACAAATATAGCACTTCAAAACCTTTATTCTTTCACTTTTATGTCTGACAATCCATTTGAATGTATCAAATGTCCTCTATTACCAGGCCAGTACAAGAATATTATAACAAAGATGAAATAGTGTCGCTTTTAATTGTTTCGCGACATAAATATCAGTAACTGTACACTTATAAATCTCTCAATTTGTGTCAAACTATTCATTCTTAGATTCAAATAAAGATGCCGGACCAGAAAAATCAGGAAGAAAGGAAGATATTGGCACCGACAACAAATTTTGTTATTTAAACTTGTTTTCATTCCCATTTAATGTCAAACAACCCATCAGGATGTATTTAAAAGTACTCAATTATAAGGCCAGTACCAGAATATCATTCAAGAGAAGAAATATTGGCTCTTTTTATTCTTGTCGACAAAAGTTTTAGTATAACCGTAGACTTACGAAGCGCTTAATTTTGAAAAACTTTTCATCGCGAGGTACATAAAGAATCAAATTATTATGCCGGTAGAGAATATTCAACAAAAAGGGTAAATATTGGCCCAAGATATTGATTAATACAACAAATATTGCAACTTCACACTTAAGCTCCTTCATGGAAGGCTATCTTTTTTTAATTAATTAGGTGGAGCACATTGGACTGTTGTACTAACACATAAGTCAGGGCCTATTACATTTGAATTCCCAAATACATCTTCAATATTAAGGCACCAAAATGTGCGCAATTAAATTATCTTTCTAAAACGCTTAACAGTTCATAAATCGGACCACTAACGAAAGAGCTACGTTCAAACAAAATTTGCTTATATTCCAAATCAGATTATCTCCCCTGCTTCACAATATGCAAATAAGGTATATTTTTATAGAAAACCCTTACTATAATCCAAACCCAAACCAAAACCCTCACGCATGCGCAGAAGTGAAAAGGTGCACACATGCGCAGAAGTCAAAAGGTGCACGAATCTCGTCAAAGTCCCCTTCCCTACACCTAACCCTAACCCTAACCCAAACCTTAACCCTAACCCTAACCCTAACCCTAACCCTAACCCTAACCCTAACCCTAACCCTAACCCTAACCCTAACCCTAACCCAAACCCTAACCCTCTCAATGAAAAATTGCATACAGACTTTGAACGTTAATAACTCTTGTATTTCTCAACCGATTTGAAAGATCTTTGGTGTTTTGGAAAGCCCAGACAGACTGCTGTTTGATCAATGTATTGTTTTGTCGTTCATATTAAAGCCTTTCTTTTCGTGTCAACCTGTAACATTGCAATCTGGTCATTTTCTGAGGCTCGTATCTTTGCCATTTCTCAAGCAATCGGAAAAACATCTGAGTAAATAAGACTCGTTTTTTCAAGTTCTTTCAGGATAACCTCAGGTCGGAGACTTCATTCCTGTAAAAAAAAAGTTGGGTTCAAAAATCTGCCAAATTCTTTGAAAGATTTGCAATTTTTTCACAAGAACAACGAAATCTGCGTCATTTTACTACCTTAAAGCTGGAACTTTTTGGTATACATAAGCTGACAAAATGCGCCAGCTATTGGTGTATATAAGACGTGTATATCTATCGGGGGTTATTGCGTATCAACATGAAACGTGTTTGAACAAAATCGATGAAAACGAAATACGCCAGCTATTTCACACGGTCCAAAAGCGTTTTTCATGGTTTCTCATTCTCAGAATAAGGTGTGTGAAATTTAAAGTGTGTGGTCCACTTGCAAAGAGGAAATCAATATAGTTAAAAAAAAATTATAAATATAATTTAACTCAAACACTTCATAAAAGTACTCATTTATCAGACCAGTTAATAAAAAAAAAAAAAAAAAAAAAAAAATAATAGATATAAAACACTCCAGCATGAGGAATAAAACTACTCATTTATCAGACCAGTACTTAAATATCATATAAAAGAAGAAATATTGGCACTTTTATATCTGTCGACAAAGTTTTAGTCTCCGTAGACTGAAAACTATGAACCAAAAGAATAAAATATGATGCCGGTATGGAATAACCAAGAAAAAGGTCAATGTTGGCACCCTATATTGATGAGTACAACACATATAGCAATTTGAAACTTAAAATCCTTCCTCTAATGTCTAACAATCAATCTTGAGGTACAAAAGTACTCAATTACCAAGCCGGTACAAGAATATCAATAAAAGGAAAGAAATATTGTCGCCTTTTATTGTTATCGACACAAATATAAGTAACCGTAGACTTATACAGTGTCAAATTATCCATCATAAGAATAAAATGTTCATGCTGGCACAGAAGTATCATCAAAAGGATAGATATTGGCACCATTTATAGATGCAGACAACAAATGCAGCACCCTGAAACATTCATTTCTTCACTTTTGTGTCTGAGAATCCATCTAAACTCATAAATATTATAAAACATATGAAATATTGTCACTTTTAATGGGTATCGACATAAATATCAGTAACCGTACACTTATAAATCTCTCAATTGTTGTCAAATTATGCATTCTTATAGTTGTCGACAAAAGTTTTAGTAACCGTAAACCCAAACCTGTGTAAAACTATCAATCCTGAGGTACCGAAAGGATAAAATGTTAATGCCGGTAAGTAATAACCAAGAAAATGGTCAATATTGGCACCCTATATTGCTGAATGCAACAAATATAGCACTTCAAAACCTTTATTCTTTCACTTTTATGTCTGACAATCCATTTGAATGTATCAAATGTCCTCTATTACCAGGCCAGTACAAGAATATTATAACAAAGATGAAATAGTGTCGCTTTTAATTGTTTCGCGACATAAATATCAGTAACCGTACACTTATAAATCTCTCAATTTGTGTCAAACTATTCATTCTTAGATTCAAATAAAGATGCCGGACCAGAAAAATCAGGAAGAAAGGAAGATATTGGCACCTTTTGTTGATACCGACAACAAATTTTGTTATTTAAACTTGTTTTCATTCCCATTTAATGTCAAACAACCCATCAGGATGTATTTAAAAGTACTCAATTATAAGGCCAGTACCAGAATATCATTCAAGAGAAGAAATATTGGCTCTTTTTATTCTTGTCGACAAAAGTTTTAGTATAACCGTAGACTTACGAAGCGCTTAATTTTGAAAACTTTTCATCGCGAGGTACATAAAGAATCAAATTATTATGCCGGTAGAGAATATTCAACAAAAAGGGTAAATATTGGCCCAAGATATTGATTAATACAACAAATATTGCAACTTCACACTTAAGCTCCTTCATGGAAGGCTATCTTTTTTTAATTAATTAGGTGGAGCACATTGGACTGTTGTACTAACACATAAGTCAGGGCCTATTACATTTGAATTCCCAAATGCATCTTCAATATTAAGGCACCAAAATGTGCGCAATTAAATTATCTTTCTAAAACGCTTAACAGTTCATAAATCGGACCACTAACGAAAGAGCTACGTTCAAACAAAATTTGCTTATATTCCAAATCAGATTATCTCCCTGCTTCACAATATGCAAATAAGGTATATTTTATAGAAAACCCTTACTATAATCCAAACCCAAACCAAAACCCTCACGCATGCGCAGAAGTGAAAAGGTGCACACATGCGCAGAAGTCAAAGGTGCACGAATCTCGTCAAAGTCCCTTCCCTAACCCTAACCCTAACCCTAACCCTAACCCTAACCCTAACCCTAACCCTAACCCTAACCCTAACCCTAACCCTAAACCCTAACCCTAACCCTAACCCTAACCCTAACCCTAACCCTAACCCTAACCCTAACCCTAACCCTAACCCCTAACCCTAACCCTAACCCTAACCCTAACCCTAACCCTAACCCTAACCCTAACCCTAACCCTAACCCTAACCCTAAACATCTAAGTAAATAAGACTCGTTTTTCAAGTTCTTTCAGGATAACCTCAGGTCGGAGACTTCATTCCTGTAAAAAGTTGGGTTCAAAATCTGCCAAATTCTTTGAAAGATTTGCAATTTTTCACAAGAACAACGAAATCTGCGTCATTTTACTACCTTAAAGCTGGAACTTTTTGGTATACATAAGCTGACAAAATGCGCCAGCTATTGGTGTATATAAGACGTGTATATCTATCGGGGGTTATTGCGTATCAACATGAAACGTGTTTGAACAAAATCGATGAAAGACGAAATACGCCAGCTATTTCACACGGTCCAAAAGCGTTTTTCATGGTTTCTCATTCTCAGAATAAGGTGTGTGAAATTTAAAGTGTGTGGTCCACTTGCAAAGAGGAAATCAATATAGTTAAAAAAAAAAAAAAAAAAAAAAAAAAAAAAAAAAATTATAAATATAATTTAACTCAAACACTTCATAAAAGTACTCATTTATCAGACCAGTTAATAAAAAAAAAAAAAAAAAAAAAAAAAAAAAAATTATAAATATAATTTAACTCAAACACTTCATAAAAGTACTCATTTATCAGACCAGTTAATAAAAAAAAAAAAAAAAAAAAAAAAAAAAAAATAATAGATATAAAACACTCCAGCATGAGGCATAAAACTACTCATTTATCAGACCAGTACTTAAATATCATATAAAAGAAGAAATATTGGCACTTTTTATATCTGTCGACAAAGTTTTTAGTCTCCGTAGACTGAAAACTATGAACCAAAAAGAATAAAATATGATGCCAGTATGGAATAACCAAGAAAAAGGTCAATGTTGGCACCCTATATTGATGAGTACAACACATATAGCATTTTGAAACTTAAAATCCTTCACTCTAATGTCTAACAATCAATCTTGAGGTACAAAAGTACTCAATTATCAAGCCGGTACAAGAATATCAATAAAAAGAAAGAAATATTGTCGCTTTTATTGTTATCGACACAAATATAAGTAACCAGAGACTTATACAGTGTCAAATTATCCATCCTAAGAATGAAATGTTCATGCCGGCACAGAAGTATCATCAAAAGAAAGAAATATTGTCGCCTTTTATTGTTATCGACACAAATACAAGTAGCCGTTGACTTATACAGTGTCAAATTATCCATCATAAGAATAAAATGTTCATGCTGGCACAGAAGTATCATCAAAAGGATAGATATTGGCACCATTTATAGATGCAGACAACAAATACAGCACCCTGAAACATTCATTTCTTCACTTTTGTGTCTGAGAATCCATCTAAACTCATAAATATTATAAAACATATGAAATATTGTCACTTTTAATGGGTATCGACATAAATATCAGTAACCGTACACTTATAAATCTCTCAATTGTTGTCAAATTATGCATTCTTATAGTTGTCGACAAAAGTTTTAGTAACCGTAAACTCCAAACCTGTGTAAAACTATCAATCCTCAGGTACCGAAAGGATAAAATGTTAATGCCGGTAAGTAATAACCAAGAAAATGGTCAATATTGGCACCCTATATTGCTGAATGCAACAAATACAGCACTTCAAAACCTTTATTCTTTCACTTTTATGTCTGACAATCCATTTGAATGTATCAAATGTCCTCTATTACCAGGCCAGTACAAGAATATTATAACAAAGATGAAATAGTGTCGCTTTTAATTGTTTCGCGACATAAATATCAGTAACCGTACACTTATAAATCTCTCAATTTGTGTCAAACTATTCATTCTTAGATTCAAATAATGATGCCGGACCAGAAAAATCAGGAAGAAAGGAAGATATTGGCACCTTTTGTTGATACCGACAACAAATTTTGTTATTTAAACTTGTTTTCATTCCCATTTAATGTCAAACAACCCATCAGGATGTATTCAAAAGTACTCAATTATAAGGCCAGTACCAGAATATCATTCAAAAGAAGAAATATTGGCTCTTTTATTCTTGTCGACAAAAGTTTTAGTATAACCATAGACTTATGAAGCGCTTAATTTTGAAAAACTTTTCATCGCGAGGTACATAAAGAATGAAATTATTATGCCGGTAGAGAATATTCAACAAAAGGGTAAATATTGGCCCAAGATATTGATTAATACAACAAATATAGCAGCTTGACACTTAAACTCCTTCATGGAAGGCTATCATTTCTTAATATTTAGGTGGAGCACATTGGATCGTTGTACCAGCAATTTCTGACACGTTTTCTTCAACGACCTATAAGTTTTGAATGCCCCAATACATTTTCAATATCAAGACGCCAAAATGTGCGCAATTGAATTCCCTTTCCAAAACGCTAAACAGTTTATAAATCGGACCGTCAACAACAGAGATACGATTTTTTCAAAGTTTTCCTATAAGCCTTAACAGATTATCTCCCCTGAATTTCAATATGCAAATTTTGGCATACCTTCTTGAGGAAATTGTTACAAAAGACTACTATATAAGCAAGTCAGTAAGTGTATAATATAAGCATATCGGCGCATGCGTACTTGAAATTTGGGGTTCGGGTTAGGGTTACAAAACAAGTTCCGGCTAACACTAACCCTAACCCCAACCCTAACCCTCATATATTCATACGCCAGCCATATAACACCAAATAAAATGACACTACGACCCATTATTCGCTGAATTTCCTAATACCCTAACCCTAACCCTAACCCTAACCCTAACCCTAACCCTAACCCTAACCCTAACCCTAACCCTAACCCTAACCCTAACCCTAACCCTAACTAACCCTAACCCTAACCCTAACCCTAACCCTAACCCTAACCCTAACCCTAACCCTAACCCTAACCCTAACCCAAAAAAATGACACTACGACCCATTATTCGCTGAATTTCCTAATACCCTAACCCAAACACTAACCCTGACCCTAACCCAAACCCTAACCATAACACTAACCCTAACCCTGACCATAACCCTAACCCTAACCCTGACCATAACCCTAACCCTGACCCAAACCCAAACCCAAACCCTAACCCTCTCAATGAAAAATTGCATACAGACTTTGAACGTTAATAACTTTGGCATTTCTCAACCGATTTAACAGATCTTTGGCGTTTTGGAAAGCCCAGACAGGCTGCTATTTGATCAATTTATTGTTTTGTCGTTCATATTAAAGCCTTTCTTTTCCTGTCAACCTGTAACATTGCAATCTGGTCATTTTCTGAGGCTCGTATCTTTGCCATTTCTCAAGCAATCGGAAAAACATCTAAGTAAATAAGACTCGTTTTTTCAAGTTCTTTCAGGATAACCTCAGGTCGGAGACTTCATTCCTGTAAAAAAGTTGGGTTCAAAATCTGCCAAATTCTTTGAAAGATTTGCAATTTTTCACAAGAACAACGAAATCTGCGTCATTTTACTACCTTAAAGCTGGAACTTTTGGTATACATAAGCTGACAAAATGCGCCAGCTATTGGTGTATATAAGACGTGTATATCTATCGGGGTTATTGCGTATCAACATGAAACGTGTTTGAACAAAATCGATGAAAGACGAAATACGCCAGCTATTTCACACGGTCCAAAAGCGTTTTCATGGTTTCTCATTCTCAGAATAAGGTGTGTGAAATTTAAAGTGTGTGGTCCACTTGCAAAGAGGAAATCAATATAGTTAAAAAAAAAAAAAAAAAAAAAAAAAAAAATTATAAATATAATTTAACTCAAACACTTCATAAAAGTACTCATTTATCAGACCAGTTAATAAATAAAAAAAAAAAAAAAAAAAAAAAAATAATAGATATAAAACACTCCAGCATGAGGCATAAAACTACTCATTTATCAGACCAGTACTTAAATATCATATAAAAGAAAAATATTGGCACTTTTATATCTGTCGACAAAGTTTTTAGTCTCCGAGACTGAAAACTATGAACCAAAAAGAATAAAATATGATGCCGGTATGGAATAACCAAGAAAAAGGTCAATGTTGGCACCCTATATTGATGAGTACAACACATATAGCATTTTGAAACTTAAAATCCTTCACTCTAATGTCTAACAATCAATCTTGAGGTACAAAAGTACTCAATTATCAAGCCGGTACAAGAATATCAATAAAAGAAAGAAATATTGTCGCCTTTTATTTGTTATCGACACAAATATAAGTAACCGAGACTTATACAGTGTCAAATTATCCATCCTAAGAATGAAATGTTCATGCCGCACAGAAGTATCATCAAAAGAAAGAAATATTGTCGCCTTTTATTGTTATCGACACAAATACAAGTAACCGAGACTTAAACAGTGTCAAATTATCCATCATAAGAATAAAATGTTCATGCTGGCACAGAAGTATCATCAAAAGGATAGATATTGGCACCATTTATAGATGCAGACAACAAATACAGCACCCTGAAACATTCATTTCTTCACTTTTGTGTCTGAGAATCCATCTAAACTCATAAATATTATAAAACATATGAAATATTGTCACTTTTAATGGGTATCGACATAAATATCAATAACCGTACACTTATAAATCTCTCAACTGTTGTCAAATTATGCATTCTTATAGTTGTCGACAAAAGTTTTAGTAACCGAACTCCAAACCTGTGTAAAACTATCAATCCTGAGGTACCGAAAGGATAAAATGTTAATGCCGGTAAGTAATAACCAAGAAAATGGTCAATATTGGCACCCTATATTGCTGAATGCAACAAATATAGCACTTCAAAACCTTTATTCTTTCACTTTTATGTCTGACAATCCATTTGAATGTATCAAATGTCCTCTATTACCAGGCCAGTACAAGAATATTATAACAAAGATGAAATAGTGTCGCTTTAAATTGTTTCGCGACATAAATATCAGTAACCGTACACTTATAAATCTCTCAATTTGTGTCAAACTATTCATTCTTAGATTCAAATAATGATGCCGGACCAGAAAAATCAGGAAGAAAGGAAGATATTGGCACCTTTTGTTGATACCGACAACAAATTTTGTTATTTAAACTTGTTTTCATTCCCATTTAATGTCAAACAACCCATCAGGATGTATTTAAAAGTACTCAATTATAAGGCCAGTACCAGAATATCATTCAAGAGAAGAAATATTGGCTCTTTTTATTCTTGTCGACAAAAGTTTTAGTATAACCGTAGACTTACGAAGCGCTTAATTTTGAAAACTTTTCATCGCGAGGTACATACAGAATAAAATTATTATGCCGGTAGAGAAAATTCAACAAAAGGGTAAATATTGGCCCAAGATATTGATTAATACAACAAATATAGCAGCTTGACACTTAAACTCCTTCATGGAAGGCTATCATTTCTTAATATTTAGGTGGAGCACATTGGATCGTTGTACCAGCAATTTCTGACACGTTTTCTTCAACGACCTATAACTTTTGAATTCCCCAATACATTTTCAATATCAAGACATCAAAATGTGCGCAATTAAATTATCTTTCTAAAACGCTTAACAGTTTATAAATCGGACCACTAACGAAAGAGCTACGTTTAAAACAAAATTTGCTTATATTCCAAATCAGGTTATCTCCCCTGCTTCACAATATGCAAATCAGGTATACTTTTATAGAAAACCCTTACCCTAAGCCAAACTCAAACCAAAACCCTCACGCATGCGCAGAAGTGAAAAGGTGCACACATGCGCAGAAGTCAAAAGGTGCACGAATCTCGCCAAAGTCCCCTTCCCTAACCCAAACCCTAACACTAACCCAAACCCTGACCCTAACCCTAACCCTAACCCAAACCCTAACCCTAACCCTAACCCTAACCCAAACCCTAACCCTAACCCTAACCCTAAACCCTAACCCTAACCCTAACCCTAACCCTAACCCTGACCCTGACCCTGACCCTAACCCAAACCCTGACCCTGACCCTAACCCAAACTCTGACCCTAACCCTAACCCAAACCCTGACCCTGACCCTAACCCTAACTCTGACCATATAGAGAAAAAAAAAGTTATAACACAAACGTTTCTTCAGTGAGGTCGGAAAGTGCGGCCGTACACTTCAGTGATACCAATAAGTTTCCATCTTCTAGATCGCCTTTTCATCTTTTCGGAACAGTTAATTTTAAGAAAATATATCTATTCAAATCCATTCTACACCTGTTTGAAGATTGAGATCAAAGGCACTTTTCATACTATACTTAGAAATATTTTTGGAAATTTCTGACGCATACACAGTCACAAGAAAGGGCAGACATGCGCAGAAGTGAAAAAGGGCACCTCACTAACCCTCGTCAAAGTCCACTACCCTCGTCAAAGTTACTACCCTGACCCTAACCCTTACACTAACCTTGACCTTAACCCAAACCCTGACCATAAAAAAAAAATTATAACACAAACGTTTTTTAGTGAGGTCGGAAAGTGCGGCCGTACACTTCAGTGATACCAATAAGTTTTCATCCTCTAGATCGCCTTTTCATCTTTTTGGAACAGTTATCTTTAAGAAAATATCTCTATTCAAATTCGTTCTACACTTGTTTGAAGATTGAAGTCAAAGGCACTTTTCATACTCTGTACTTAGAAATATTTTTGGGAATTTCTGACGCATACACAGTCACAAGAAAGGGCAGACATGCGCAGAAGTGAAAAAGGGCACCTCACTAACCCTTGTCAAAGTCCACTACCCTCGTCAAAGATACTATCCTGACCCTAACTCTAACTCTAACACTAACCTTGACCCTAACCCAAACCCTGACCATTAAAAAAAAATTATAACACAAACGTTTCTTCAGTGAGGTCGGAAAGTGCGGCCGTACACTTCAGTGATACCAATAAATTTTATTATTTAAAACTTGTTTTCATTCCTTTAATGTCAAACAACCCATCGGGATGTATTTAAAAGTACTCAGTTATAAGACCAGTACTAAAATAGCATTCAAAAGAAGAAATATTGGCACTTTTTATTTATGTCGACAAAAGTTTTAGTATAACCGAAGCGCTTAAATTTTTAAAAACTTTTCATCCTGAGGTACATAAAGAATAAAATGATTATGCCTGTAGAGAATATTCAAGAAAAAGGGTAAATATTGGACCCAGATATTGATAAATACAACAAATATAGCAACTTGAAACTTAAACTCCTTCACGGAAGGCTATCATTTCTTAATTTTTTAGGTGGAGCACATTGGATTGTTGTAACAGCAATTTGTGACACATAAGTCAGTACTGGTTTTCTTCAACGACCTATAACTTTTGAATGCCCCAATACTGACCTTTGACAGCAATGCACAAAACTAGATAACAACCTGGGATTCGGTAAGATCAATATATAAATGATCTTGCTGTATAGTTTTATGAAAAACCCAGTTATTTTGAAAAAGTAATAAACAAATTTAAAGATGCCTATCTGAATGTTGTCGAAACTGAAAATTCTACCCTTTTTCACCTAAATTAATTAAATGTTGCATTTGACTGTAATACACCAAACTACATAACAACCTGGGATTTAGTAAGATCAATATATAACTAAGATAGCTGTATAGTTTTATTAAAATCCCAGGTAATATGAAAAGGAATAAACAAATTTAAAGATGGCTATCTGAATGTTGTCCAAACTGAAAATTCTAGGTTTTTTTCACCTAGATTAATTAAATGTTGACATTTGACAGCAGTACACCAAAGTACATAACAGCCTGGGATTCAGTAAGATCAACATTTAACTGAGATAGCTGTAAAGTTTAATGAAAATCCAAGTTGATTTGAAAAGTTATAAAAATTTAAAGATGACTATCTGCATTCAGTGCGAATTAAAATTCTAGTTCTTTATTAACCTAGATTAAATAAATCCTTGAACTTGACCGCAATTCACCAAACTACAAAATAACCTGAGATTCAGTAAGATCAATATTTAAGTAAGATATCTGTACAGTTTTATGAAAGTCCAAGTTGATTTGAAAAGGCTATGAAAAAATTAAAGATGACTATCTACATTCAGTCCGATCTGAAAATTCTAGATTTTTTTACTAAGATGAATTGAATCCTTACATTTCATAGCAATACACCAAACTACATAACATTGTATTAAGTAAGATCAATATATAACTGAAATGGCTGTATAGTTCTATGAAAATCCCAATTAATTTGAAAAGTTAGAAACAAATTTAAAGATGGCTATCTGAATGTTGTCGAAACTGAAAATTCTACCTTTTTCACCTAAATTAATTAAATGCTGCATTTGACTGTAATACACCAAACTACATAACAACCTGGGATTTAGTAAGATCAATATATAACTAAGATAGCTGTATAGTTCTATTAAAATCCCAGTTAATATGAAAAGGAATAAACAAATTTAAAGATGGCTATCTGAATGTTGTCGAAACTGAAAATTCTACCTTTTTCGCCTAAATTAATTAAATGTTGCATTTGACTGTAATACACCAAACTACATAACAACCTGGGATTTAGTAAGATCAATATATAACTAAGATAGCTGTATAGTTTTATTAAAATCCCAGTTAATATGAAAAGTAATAAACAAGTTTAAAGATGGCTATCTGAATGTTGTCGAAACTGAAAATTCTACCTTTTTCACCTAAATTAACTAAATGTTGCATTTGACTGTAATACACCAAACTACATAACAACCTGGGATTTAGTAAGATCAATATATAACTAAGATAGCTGTATAGTTTTATTAAAATCCCAGTTAATATGAAAAAGTAATAAACAAATTTAAAGATGGCTATCTGAATGTTGTCGAAACTGAAAATTCTACCTTTTTTCACCTAAATTAACTAAATGTTGCATTTGACTGTAATACACCAAACTACATAACAACCTGGGATTTAGTAAGATCAATATATAACTAAGATAGCTGTATAGTTTTATTAAAATCCCAGTTAATATGAAAAGTAATAAACAAATTTAAAGATGGCTATCTGAATGTTGTCGAAACTGAAAATTCTACCTTTTTCACCTAAATTAACTAAATGTTGCATTTGACTGTAATACACCAAACTACATAACAACCTGGGATTTAGTAAGATCAATATATAACTAAGATAGCTGTATAGTTTTATTAAAATCCCAGTTAATATGAAAAGGAATAAAGAAATTTAAAGATGGCTATCTGAATGTTGTCGAAACTGAAAATTCTACCTTTTTCACCTAAATTAATTAAATGTTGCATTTGACTGTAATACACCAAACTACATAACAACCTGGGATTTAGTAAGACCAATATATAACTAAGATAGCTGTATAGTTTTATTAAAATCCCAGTTAATATGAAAAAGTAATAAACAAATTTAAAGATGGCTATCTGAATGTTGTCCAAACTGAAAATTCTAGTTTTTTTTCACCTAGATTAATTAAATGCTGACATTTGACAGCAGTACACCAAAGTACATAACAGCCTGGGATTCAGTAAGATCAATATTAAACTGAGATAGCTGTAAAGTTTGATGAAAATCCAAGTATAGTTTTATGAAAATCCTAGTTAATATAAAAAAGTAATTAACAAATTTAAAGATGGCTATCTGAATGTTGTCCAAACTGAAAATTCTAGCTTTTTTTCACCTAGATTAATTAAATGCTGACATTTGACAGCAGTACACCAAAGTATTTAACAACCCTAACCCTAACCCTTAAAAAAAAAAAAAAAAAAAAAAAATAATAAATATAATTTAACTCCAACACTCCAGCATGAGGCATAACAGTACTCATTTATCAGACCAGTACTTAAATATCATATAAAAGAAGAAATATTGGCACTTTTATATGTGTCGACAAAGTTTTTAGTCTCCGTAGACTGAAAACTATGAACCAAAAAGAATAAAATATGATGCCGGTATGGAATAACCAAGAAAAGGTCAATGTTGGCACCCTATATTGATGAGTACAACACATATAGCAATTTGAAACTTAAAATCCTTCACTCTAATGTCTAACAATCAATCTTTAGGTACAAAAGTACTCAATTACCAAGCCGGTACAAGAATATCAATAAAAGAAAGAAATATTGTCGCTTTTATTGTTATCGACACAAATATAAGTAACCGAGACTTATACAGTGTCAAATTATCCATCATAAGAATAAAATGTTCATGCTGGCACAGAAGTATCATCAAAAGGATAGATATTGGCACCATTTATAGATGCAGACAACAAATACAGCACCCTGAAACATTCATTTCTTCACTTTTGTGTCTGAGAATCCATCTAAACTCATAAATATTATAAAACATATGAAATATTGTCACTTTTAATGGGTATCGACATAAATATCAGTAACCGTACACTTATAATCTCTCAATTGTTGTCAAATTATGCATTCTTATAGTTGTCGACAAAAGTTTTAGTAACCGTAAACTCCAAACCTGTGTAAAACTATCAATCCTCAGGTACCGAAAGGATAAAATGTTAATGCCGGTAAGTAATAACCAAGAAAAATGGTCAATATTGGCACCCTATATTGCTGAATGCAACAAATATAGCACTTCAAAACCTTTATTCTTTCACTTTTATGTCTGACAATAAATTTGAATGTATCAAATGTCCTCTATTACCTGGCCAGTACAAGAATATTATAACAAAGATGAAATAGTGTCGCTTTTAATTGTTTAGCGACATAAAAATCAGTAACCGTACACTTATAAATCTCTCAATTTGTGTCAAACTTTTCATTCTTAGATTCAAATAATGATGCCGGACAAGAAAAATCAGGAAGAAAGGAAGATGTTGGCACCTTTTGTTGATACCGACAACAAATTTTGTTATTTAAACTTGTTTTCATTCCCATTTAATGTCAAACAACCCATCAGGATGTATTTAAAAGTACTCAATTATAAGGCCAGTACCAGAATATCATTCAAGAGAAGAAATATTGGCTCTTTTATTCTTGTCGACAAAAGTTTTAGTGTAACCGTAGACTTACTGAGCGCTTTAATTTTGAAAACTTTTCATCGCGAGGTACATAAAGAATAAAATTATTATGCCGGTAGAGAATATTCAAGAAAAGGGTAAATATTGGCCCAAGATATTGATGAATACAACAAATATAGCAGCTTGACACTTAAACTCCTTCATGGAAGGCTATCATTTCTTAATATTTAGGTGGAGCACATTGGATCGTTGTACCAGCAATTTCTGACACGTTTTCTTCAACGACCTATAACTTTTGAATGCCCCAATACATTTTCAATATCAAGACACCAAAATATGCGCAATTGAATTCTCTTTCCAAAACGCTAAACAGTTTATAAATCGGACCGTCAACAACAGAGATACGATTTTTCAAAGTTTGCCTATAAGCCTTAACAGATTATCTCCCCTGAATTTCAATATGCAAATTTTGGCATACCTTCTTGAGGTAATTGTTACAAAAAGACTACTATATAAGCAAGTCAGTAAGTGTATAATATAAGCATATCGGCGCATGCGTACTTGAAATTTGGGGTTCGGAGTTAGGGTTACAAAACAAGTTCCGGCTAACACTAACCCTAACCCCAACCCTAACCCTCATATATTCATACGCCAGCCATATAACACCAAATAAAATGACACTACGACCCATTATTCGCTGAATTTCCTAATACCCTAACCCTAACCCTAACCCTAACCCTAACCCTAACCCTAACCCTAACCCTAACCCTAACCCTAACCCCTAACCCTAACCCTAACCCTAACCTGATTTTGGGACAATACATGTCATGAAATACCACATAAACTTCAGACATAACAAAACCATGTTCCATGTAATCCTACTTTTATGAATGTTTTAAATGTTTTTCTATTTTATACATATATTATGATGTATGACATTGTTTTATATTGGTATAGTTTATCCTTAAATTTCATAATTCTTCGTTATAATTTTTTTTCTTGCGCATGCGCAGTCGATCCTTCACTAAGAAATATATCGGCCTATGCACAGTTTTTTTTTAGTTACACTTTGGTCTCTCCTCGTTTTTCATGTCTTTCGCTGCTTATGTTATAAATTTAAATGTCACGTGACATGTATTGGCCAACCGTGACAACCAAAACAAAAATGGTAGAACAAATTGATACTGGCCCCAGATATTGATGAATACAACAAATATTGCAACTTCACACTTAAATTCCTTCATGGAAGGCTATGCTATCTTTTTTTAATTAATTAGGTGGAGCACATTGGACTGTTGTACTAACACATAAGTCAGGGCCTATTACATTTGAATTCCCAAATACATCTTCAATATTAAGGCACCAAAATGTGCGCAATTAAATTATCTTTCTAAAACGCTTAACAGTTCATAAATCGGACCACTAACGAAAGAGCTACGCTTAAACAAAAATTTGCTTATATTCCAAATCAGATTATCTCCCCTTCTTCACAATATGCAAATGAGGTATACTTTTATAGAAAACCCTTACTATAATCCAAACCCAAACCAAAACCCTCAGGCATGCGCAGAAGTGAAAAGGTGCACACATGCGCAGAAGTCAAAAGGTGCACGAATCTCGTCAAAGTCCCTTCCTAACCCTAACCCTAACCCTAACTAACCACTAACCCTAACCCTAACCCTAACCCTAACCCTAACCCTAACCCTAACCCTAACCCTAACCCTAACCCTAACCCTAACCCTAACCCTAACCCTAACCCTAACCCTAACCCAAACTCTGACCCTAACCCTAACCCAAACCCTGACCCTGACCCTAACCCTAACTCTGACCATATAGAGAAAAAAAAAGTTATAACACAAACGTTTCTTCAGTGAGGTCGGAAAGTGCGGCCGTACACTTCAGTGATACCAATAAGTTTCCATCTTCTAGATCGCCTTTTCATCTTTTCGGAACAGTTAATTTTAAGAAAATATATCTATTCAAATCCATTCTACACCTGTTTGAAGATTGAGATCAAAGGCACTTTTCATACTATACTTAGAAATATTTTGGAAATTTCTGACGCATACACAGTCACAAGAAAGGGCAGACATGCGCAGAAGTGAAAAGGGCACCTCACTAACCCTCGTCAAAGTCCACTACCCTCGTCAAAGTTACTACCCTGACCCTAACCCTTACACTAACCTTGACCTTAACCCAAACCCTGACCATAAAAAAAAATTATAACACAAACGTTTTTAGTGAGGTCGGAAAGTGCGGCCGTACACTTCAGTGATACCAATAAGTTTTCATCCTCTAGATCGCCTTTTCATCTTTTCGGAACAGTTAACTTTAAGAAAATATCTCTATTCAAATCCATTCTACACCTGTTTCAAGATTGAAGTCAAAGGCACTTTTCATACTCTGTACTTAGAAATATTTTGGGAATTTCTGACGCATACACAGTCACAAGAAAGGGCAGACATGCGCAGAAGTGAAAAGGGCACCTCACTAACCCTTGTCAAAGTCCACTACCCTCGTCAAAGTTACTATCCTGACCCTAACTCTAACTCTAACACTAACCTTGACCCTAACCCAAACCCTGACCATTAAAAAAATTATAACACAAACGTTTCTTCAGTGAGGTCGGAAAGTGCGGCCGTACACTTCAGTGATACCAATAAATTTTATTATTTAAAACTTGTTTTCATTCCCTTTAATGTCAAACAACCCATCGGGATGTATTTAAAAGTACTCAGTTATAAGACCAGTACTAAAATAGCATTCAAAAGAAGAAATATTGGCACTTTTATTTATGTCGACAAAAGTTTTAGTATAACCGAAGCGCTTAAATTTTAAAACTTTTCATCCTGAGGTACATAAAGAATAAAATGATTATGCCTGTAGAGAATATTCAAGAAAAGGGTAAATATTGGACCCAGATAT
This sequence comes from Mytilus coruscus, assembly GCA_017311375.1. NCBI lineage: Eukaryota > Metazoa > Mollusca > Bivalvia > Mytilida > Mytilidae > Mytilus > Mytilus coruscus. The sequence continues at coordinate 5,038,253 of CM029606.1, forward strand.
TGATAAATACAACAAATATAGCAACTTGACACTTAAACTCCTTCACGGAAGGCTATCATTTCTTAATTTTTAGGTGGAGCACATTGGATTGTTGTAACAGCAATTTGTGACACATAAGTCAGTACTGGTTTTCTTCAACGACCTATAACTTTTGAATGCCCCAATACTGACCTTTGACAGCAATGCACAAAACTAGATAACAACCTGGGATTCGGTAAGATCAATATATAAATGATCTTGCTGTATAGTTTTATGAAAACCCAGTTATTTTGAAAAGTAATAAACAAATTTAAAGATGCCTATCTGAATGTTGTCGAAACTGAAAATTCTACCCTTTTCACCTAAATTAATTAAATGTTGCATTTGACTGTAATACACCAAACTACATAACAACCTGGGATTTAGTAAGATCAATATATAACTAAGATAGCTGTATAGTTTTATTAAAATCCCAGTTAATATGAAAAGGAATAAACAAATTTAAAGATGGCTATCTGAATGTTGTCCAAACTGAAAATTCTAGGTTTTTTCACCTAGATTAATTAAATGTTGACATTTGACAGCAGTACACCAAAGTACATAACAGCCTGGGATTCAGTAAGATCAACATTTAACTGAGATAGCTGTAAAGTTTAATGAAAATCCAAGTTGATTTGAAAAGTTATAAAAAATTTAAAGATGACTATCTGCATTCAGTGCGAATTAAAATTCTAGTTCTTTATTAACCTAGATTAATTAAATCCTTGAACTTGACCGCAATTCACCAAACTACAAAATAACCTGAGATTCAGTAAGATCAATATTTAAGTAAGATATCTGTACAGTTTTATGAAAGTCCAAGTTGATTTGAAAAGGCTATGAAAAAAATTAAAGATGACTATCTACATTCAGTCCGATCTGAAAATTCTAGATTTTTTTACTAAGATGAATTGAATCCTTACATTTCATAGCAATACACCAAACTACATAACATTGTATTAAGTAAGATCAATATATAACTGAAATGGCTGTATAGTTCTATGAAAATCCCAATTAATTTGAAAAAGTTAGAAACAAATTTAAAGATGGCTATCTGAATGTTGTCGAAACTGAAAATTCTACCTTTTTCACCTAAATTAATTAAATGCTGCATTTGACTGTAATACACCAAACTACATAACAACCTGGGATTTAGTAAGATCAATATATAACTAAGATAGCTGTATAGTTCTATTAAAATCCCAGTTAATATGAAAAGGAATAAACAAATTTAAAGATGGCTATCTGAATGTTGTCGAAACTGAAAATTCTACCTTTTTCACCTAAATTAATTAAATGTTGCATTTGACTGTAATACACCAAACTACATAACAACCTGGGATTTAGTAAGATCAATATATAACTAAGATAGCTGTATAGTTTTATTAAAATCCCAGTTAATATGAAAAGTAATAAACAAGTTTAAAGATGGCTATCTGAATGTTGTCGAAACTGAAAATTCTACCTTTTTCACCTAAATTAACTAAATGTTGCATTTGACTGTAATACACCAAACTACATAACAACCTGGGATTTAGTAAGATCAATATATAACTAAGATAGCTGTATAGTTTTATTAAAATCCCAGTTAATATGAAAAAGTAATAAACAAATTTAAAGATGGCTATCTGAATGTTGTCGAAACTGAAAATTCTACCTTTTTCACCTAAATTAACTAAATGTTGCATTTGACTGTAATACACCAAACTACATAACAACCTGGGATTTAGTAAGATCAATATATAACTAAGATAGCTGTATAGTTTTATTAAAATCCCAGTTAATATGAAAAGTAATAAACAAATTTAAAGATGGCTATCTGAATGTTGTCGAAACTGAAAATTCTACCTTTTTCACCTAAATTAACTAAATGTTGCATTTGACTGTAATACACCAAACTACATAACAACCTGGGATTTAGTAAGATCAATATATAACTAAGATAGCTGTATAGTTTTATTAAAATCCCAGTTAATATGAAAAGGAATAAAGAAATTTAAAGATGGCTATCTGAATGTTGTCGAAACTGAAAATTCTACCTTTTTCACCTAAATTAATTAAATGTTGCATTTGACTGTAATACACCAAACTACATAACAACCTGGGATTTAGTAAGACCAATATATAACTAAGATAGCTGTATAGTTTTATTAAAATCCCAGTTAATATGAAAAGTAATAAACAAATTTAAAGATGGCTATCTGAATGTTGTCCAAACTGAAAATTCTAGTTTTTTCACCTAGATTAATTAAATGCTGACATTTGACAGCAGTACACCAAAGTACATAACAGCCTGGGATTCAGTAAGATCAATATTAAACTGAGATAGCTGTAAAGTTTGATGAAAATCCAAGTATAGTTTTATGAAAATCCTAGTTAATATAAAAAAGTAATTAACAAATTTAAAGATGGCTATCTGAATGTTGTCCAAACTGAAAATTCTAGCTTTTTTCACCTAGATTAATTAAATGCTGACATTTGACAGCAGTACACCAAAGTATTTAACAACCCTAACCCTAACCCTTAAAAAAAAAAAAAAAAAAAAAATAATAAATATAATTTAACTCCAACACTCCAGCATGAGGCATAACAGTACTCATTTATCAGACCAGTACCTAAATATCATATAAAAGAAGAAATATTGGCACTTTTTATATGTGTCGACAAAGTTTTTAGTCTCCGTAGACTGAAAACTATGAACCAAAAGAATAAAATATGATGCGGTATGGAATAACCAAGAAAAAGGTCAATGTTGGCACCCTATATTGATGAGTACAACACATATAGCAATTTGAAACTTAAAATCCTTCACTCTAATGTCTAACAATCAATCTTTAGGTACAAAAGTACTCAATTACCAAGCCGGTACAAGAATATCAATAAAAGAAAGAAATATTGTCGCTTTTATTGTTATCGACACAAATATAAGTAACCAGAGACTTATACAGTGTCAAATTATCCATCATAAGAATAAAATGTTCATGCTGGCACAGAAGTATCATCAAAAGGATAGATATTGGCACCATTTATAGATGCAGACAACAAATACAGCACCCTGAAACATTCATTTCTTCACTTTTGTGTCTGAGAATCCATCTAAACTCATAAATATTATAAAACATATGAAATATTGTCACTTTTAATGGGTATCGACATAAATATCAGTAACCGTACACTTATAAATCTCTCAATTGTTGTCAAATTATGCATTCTTATAGTTGTCGACAAAAGTTTTAGTTTTAGTAAACTCCAAACCTGTGTAAAACTATCAATCCTCAGGTACCGAAAGGATAAAATGTTAATGCCGGTAAGTAATAACCAAGAAAAATGGTCAATATTGGCACCCTATATTGCTGAATGCAACAAATATAGCACTTCAAAACCTTTATTCTTTCACTTTTATGTCTGACAATAAATTTGAATGTATCAAATGTCCTCTATTACCTGGCCAGTACAAGAATATTATAACAAAGATGAAATAGTGTCGCTTTTAATTGTTTCGCGACATAAAAATCAGTAACCGTACACTTATAAATCTCTCAATTTGTGTCAAACTTTTCATTCTTAGATTCAAATAATGATGCGGACAAGAAAAATCAGGAAGAAAGGAAGATGTTGGCACCTTTTGTTGATACCGACAACAAATTTTGTTATTTAAACTTGTTTTCATTCCCATTTAATGTCAAACAACCCATCAGGATGTATTTAAAAGTACTCAATTATAAGGTCAGTACCAGAATATCATTCAAGAGAAGAAATATTGGCTCTTTTTATTCTTGTCGACAAAAGTTTTAGTGTAACCGTAGACTTACGAAGCGCTTAATTTTGAAAAACTTTTCATCGCGAGGTACATAAAGAATAAAATTATTATGCCGGTAGAGAATATTCAAGAAAAAGGGTAAATATTGGCCCAAGATATTGATGAATACAACAAATATAGCAGCTTGACACTTAAACTCCTTCATGGAAGGCTATCATTTCTTAATATTTAGGTGGAGCACATTGGATCGTTGTACCAGCAATTTCTGACACGTTTTCTTCAACGACCTATAACTTTTGAATGCCCCAATACATTTTCAATATCAAGACACCAAAATGTGCGCAATTGAATTCCCTTTCCAAAACGCTAAACAGTTTATAAATCGGACCGTCAACAACAGAGATACGATTTTTCAAAGTTTGCCTATAAGCCTTAACAGATTATCTCCTGAATTTCAATATGCAAATTTTGGCATACCTTCTTGAGGTAATTGTTACAAAAAGACTACTATATAAGCAAGTCAGTAAGTGTATAATATAAGCATATCGGCGCATGCGTACTTGAAATTTGGGGTTCGGAGTTAGGGTTACAAAACAAGTTCCGGCTAACACTAACCCTAACCCCAACCCTAACCCTCATATATTCATACGCCAGCCATATAACACCAAATAAAATGACACTACGACCCATTATTCGCTGAATTTCCTAATACCCTAACCCTAACCCTAACCCTAACCCTAACCCTAACCCTAACCCTAACCCTAACTGAAAATTCTACCTTTTTCACCTAAATTAATTAAATGCTGCATTTGACTGTAATACACCAAACTACATAACAACCTGGGATTTAGTAAGATCAATATATAACTAAGATAGCTGTATAGTTCTATTAAAATCCCAGTTAATATGAAAAGGAATAAACAAATTTAAAGATGGCTATCTGAATGTTGTCGAAACTGAAAATTCTACCTTTTTCACCTAAATTAATTAAATGTTACATTTGACTGTAATACACCAAACTACATAACAACCTGGGATTTAGTAAGATCAATATATAACTAAGATAGCTGTATAGTTTTATTAAAATCCCAGTTAATATGAAAAGTAATAAACAAGTTTAAAGATGGCTATCTGAATGTTGTCGAAACTGAAAATTCTACCTTTTTCACCTAAATTAACTAAATGTTGCATTTGACTGTAATACACCAAACTACATAACAACCTGGGATTTAGTAAGATCAATATATAACTAAGATAGCTGTATAGTTTTATTAAAATCCCAGTTAATATGAAAAAGTAATAAACAAATTTAAAGATGGCTATCTGAATGTTGTCGAAACTGAAAATTCTACCTTTTTCACCTAAATTAACTAAATGTTGCATTTGACTGTAATACACCAAACTACATAACAACCTGGGATTTAGTAAGATCAATATATAACTAAGATAGCTGTATAGTTTTATTAAAATCCCAGTTAATATGAAAAGTAATAAACAAATTTAAAGATGGCTATCTGAATGTTGTCGAAACTGAAAATTCTACCTTTTTCACCTAAATTAACTAAATGTTGCATTTGACTGTAATACACCAAACTACATAACAACCTGGGATTTAGTAAGATCAATATATAACTAAGATAGCTGTATAGTTTTATTAAAATCCCAGTTAATATGAAAAGGAATAAAGAAATTTAAAGATGGCTATCTGAATGTTGTCGAAACTGAAAATTCTACCTTTTTCACCTAAATTAATTAAATGTTGCATTTGACTGTAATACACCAAACTACATAACAACCTGGGATTTAGTAAGACCAATATATAACTAAGATAGCTGTATAGTTTTATTAAAATCCCAGTTAATATGAAAAAGTAATAAACAAATTTAAAGATGGCTATCTGAATGTTGTCCAAACTGAAAATTCTAGTTTTTTTTCACCTAGATTAATTAAATGCTGACATTTGACAGCAGTACACCAAAGTACATAACAGCCTGGGATTCAGTAAGATCAATATTAAACTGAGATAGCTGTAAAGTTTGATGAAAATCCAAGTATAGTTTTATGAAAATCCTAGTTAATATAAAAAAGTAATTAACAAATTTAAAGATGGCTATCTGAATGTTGTCCAAACTGAAAATTCTAGCTTTTTTTCACCTAGATTAATTAAATGCTGACATTTGACAGCAGTACACCAAAGTATTTAACAACCCTAACCCTAACCCTTAAAAAAAAAAAAAAAAAAAAATAATAAATATAATTTAACTCCAACACTCCAGCATGAGGCATAACAGTACTCATTTATCAGACCAGTACCTAAATATCATATAAAAGAAGAAATATTGGCACTTTTTATATGTGTCGACAAAGTTTTTAGTCTCCGTAGACTGAAAACTATGAACCAAAAAGAATAAAATATGATGCCGGTATGGAATAACCAAGAAAAGGTCAATGTTGGCACCCTATATTGATGAGTACAACACATATAGCAATTTGAAACTTAAAATCCTTCACTCTAATGTCTAACAATCAATCTTTAGGTACAAAAGTACTCAATTACCAAGCCGGTACAAGAATATCAATAAAAAGAAAGAAATATTGTCGCCTTTTATTGTTATCGACACAAATATAAGTAACCGTAGACTTATACAGTGTCAAATTATCCATCATAAGAATAAAATGTTCATGCTGGCACAGAAGTATCATCAAAAAGGATAGATATTGGCACCATTTATAGATGCAGACAACAAATACAGCACCCTGAAACATTCATTTCTTCACTTTTGTGTCTGAGAATCCATCTAAACTCATAAATATTATAAAACATATGAAATATTGTCACTTTTAATGGGTATCGACATAAATATCAGTAACCGTACACTTATAAATCTCTCAATTGTTGTCAAATTATGCATTCTTATAGTTGTCGACAAAAGTTTTAGTAACCGTAAACTCCAAACCTGTGTAAAACTATCAATCCTCAGGTACCGAAAGGATAAAATGTTAATGCCGGTAAGTAATAACCAAGAAAAATGGTCAATATTGGCACCCTATATTGCTGAATGCAACAAATATAGCACTTTTATGTCTGACAATCCATTTGAATGTATCAAATGTCCTCTATTACCAGGCCAGTACAAGAATATTATAACAAAGATGAAATAGTGTCGCTTTAAATTGTTTCGCGACATAAATATCAGTAACCGTACACTTATAAATCTCTCAATTTGTGTCAAACTATTCATTCTTAGATTCAAATAATGATGCCGGACCAGAAAAATCAGGAAGAAAGGAAGATATTGGCACCTTTTGTTGATACCGACAACAAATTTTGTTATTTAAACTTGTTTTCATTCCCATTTAATGTCAAACAACCCATCAGGATGTATTTAAAAGTACTCAATTATAAGGCCAGTACCAGAATATCATTCAAGAGAAGAAATATTGGCTCTTTTTATTCTTGTCGACAAAAGTTTTAGTATAACCGTAGACTTACGAAGCGCTTAATTTTTGAAAAACTTTTCATCGCGAGGTACATACAGAATAAAATTATTATGCCGGTAGAGAAAATTCAACAAAAAGGGTAAATATTGGCCCAAGATATTGATTAATACAACAAATATAGCAGCTTGACACTTAAACTCCTTCATGGAAGGCTATCATTTCTTAATATTTAGGTGGAGCACATTGGATCGTTGTACCAGCAATTTCTGACACGTTTTCTTCAACGACCTTTAACTTTTGAATTCCCAATACATTTTCAATATCAAGACATCAAAATGTGCGCAATTAAATTATCTTTCTAAAACGCTTGACAGTTTATAAATCGGACCACTAACGAAAGAGCTACGTTTAAAACAAAATTTGCTTATATTCCAAATCAGGTTATCTCCCTGCTTCACAATATGCAAATCAGGTATACTTCTATAGAAAACCCTTACCCTAAGCCAAACTCAAACCAAAACCCTCACGCATGCGCAGAAGTGAAAGGTGCACACATGCGCAGAAGTCAAAGGTGCTCGAATCTCGCCAATGTCCCTTCCTAACCCTAACCCTAACCCTAACCCTAACCTAACCCTAACCCTAACCCTAACCCTAACCCTAACCCTAACCCTAACCCTAACCCTAACCCTAACCCTAACCCTAACCCTAACCCTAACCCTAACCCTAACCCTAACCTAACCTAACCCTAACCCTAACCCTAACCCTAACCCTAACCCTAACCCTAACCCTAACCTAACCTAACCCTAACCCTAACCCTAACCCTAACCCTAACCCTAACCCTAACCCTAACCTAACCCTAACCCTAACCCTAACCCTAACCCTAACCCTAACCCTAACCCTAACCCTAACCCTAACCTAACCCAATTAAATTATCTTTCTAAAACGCTTAACAGTTCATAAATCGGACCACTAACGAAAGAGCTACGTTTAAACAAAATTTGCTTATATTCCAAATCAGATTATCTCCCTGCTTCACAATATGCAAATAAGGTATATTTTATAGAAAACCCTTACTATAATCCAAACCCAAACCAAAACCCTCACGCATGCGCAGAAGTGAAAAGGTGCACACATGCGCAGAAGTCAAAGGTGCACGAATCTCGTCAAAGTCCCTTCCTAACCTAACCCTAACCCTAAACCCTAACCCTAACCCTAACCCTAACCCTAACCCTAACCCTAACCCTAACCCTAACCCTAACCCTAACCTAACCCTAACCCTAAACCCTAACCCTAACCCTAACCCTAACCCTAACCCTAACCCTAACCCTAACCCTAACCCTAACCCTAACCCTAACCCTAACCCTAACCCTAACCCTAACCCTAACCTAACCTAACCTAACCTAACCCTAACCCTAACCCTAACCCTAACCCTAACCCTAACCCTAACCCTAACCCTAACCCTAACCCTAACCCTAACCCTAACCCTAACCCTAACCCTAACCCTAACCCTAACCCTAACCTTCTTATGCATTTTATTCCTTAAGTAGAAATCGGAACTCCTTTATTTTAAGGGGTACGGACCTCATTCTTGGGTGGAAACATTGCCTATGTTTAGGGACCTTGCATGCAAAAATATCCCCAACCCTATCCTCCGTTAAAAGTTTTGCCTGAAAACGTTTTCTAGTTTATCCAATTGCTAAAATTGTGTAACATTTTCCCAAAATTTATGGTTAGCTCAAAATATTTTACCGGAAGAGATAACGATCTGAGTTTTACTCATTTGTTTTAAAGGTCAAAGACATTATAATTACAAAGATTGGCTTTCAACTCATTATATTTTTAGGTGAGTTAACTTTAATTAATGTAGGCAATTAGCGCGAGGGTTAGAAAACGAGAATTCGGTTTATTCAAAGAAACTTTGTTTAATTCATTAAATTTCGTTTTTCTCGTCAGAATTTCCTTAAAAATGCCAGAGCAAATATCGAACAGTTAAAATCAATGTAAATGATCAAAAACACAAAACAAATAAAGAAGTTACAACCATTTTATGTCTACACAGACAATAATACGTATATATTTAAATAAATAACACTTATAATTACCACTTTCTTCTCTGTGTTCTTTTCTCCTCTTGAAGTGTGAGGAACTTATCAAAATAAAACGACTAATATAACTGAAACTATAAAACTGTAAATCCATTACATCCATATTATTTTGACAAAAAGTTTAGGCATCAACAAATTCAAAATTTTACCAAAAAAGCAACAAAACCGTAAGGATAAACAAAAGGATGTGCAAAATATTGAGCAAATGCCATCTTCACATTGGTCTGTAATTACAAATAACAATCTAGTTTCAACATAAATTGGATGTAAATAATTATTATACTTACAAATTAAAAGGGATAGAAGAAAACTCAGAAAAACGAATCCTTGCTCTTAACAGTAATGTACCAAATGCTCCCAAAATATAGCTTTTAACGCAAAATGTAGTCAATTAACACAAGAATGTAACCAACTAACGCAAACATGTAACCAATTAACGCAAGAATGTAACCAACTAACGCAAGCATGTAACCAATTAACGCAAGAATGTTACCAACTAACGCAAACATGTAACCAATTAACGCAAGAATGTAACCAACTAACGCAAACATGTAACCAATAACGCAAAGTGATTTGTGGGAAATGGCTACATTTTTGGCGTTAATTGGATACAACTATGCGTGAAATGGTGACATCTATGCGTGAAATGGTTACATGTATGCGTTAAAGGATACAAAGTTACCATTTCACGCAATAATGTATCCAACTCCCGCAGCGTTAGATCACTACCTGCATGCGTTAAAGGATACAATGTAACCATTTCACGCAATAATGTATCCAAATAGCGCAGCGTTAACTGGCTACAGTTTTGCGTTAAATGGTTACCTGCATGCGTCAAATGGATACAATCTTGCGTCAAATGGATACAATCTTGCGTGAAATGGATACAATCTTGCGTAGTGATTCATTCAATGTATCTGATGAACCAATATTTTCTTTTTTTTTTATATTTGGATATTGTTTCAATATTTATGACATACTAGCATTGTTTACTGAAATGGAAATGACATCTTTATGGTTCAAATCTGTTGTCACATGGTGTTATATTTTGTTTTTTTCTTAATTGTTCAAATCTGTTATCAACTGGTGTTATATTTGCTTTCTTCGGTAATTTTTGTCTTTTGGACAAATTCAAGTGAACTCCACCTTTTTTCTACCGTATTTAAAGTCCGTTTTGATATTTTTCTTCGAGTGTGATACCACAATTGAAAATATCCAAATTTTCAATAAAAATCAACGATTGGGGAAATCAAGATTTTGACGTTAACTATACATCATTACGAACAAATCCATCTAACTTTTAATCAATACCTATCGAAAATATAAGAATTAAGGCAACCCCTAATTTTTGCACAGGTTGCCAATTACCGCCAAATTTTAGGCTGCAGGCCATTATTCTTATACCGGAAAAATACTTCTTATTATAGAGATTAACTTCACAAAGTTTCGCCTGATTCAGTTTGCATTTAAACAAATTAGCATTCACATATTTGGTTTTGGTCCCTTTGTATTAAAGTCAGTTTCTCCTTTATTTAGGGACAATAATAAAAAAGTAAGGGTGGAAATTGAAGATAAAGAACCATATTCTTCAAATATCAGACTAAAATAACCGTCACAAGCGGATATCTAAATTTTCTGACGGTTTCAAAAAAGGCAATTTTCGTGATAAAATTTTTCTAAGAAATCTTTTTTTTATTAACTATTCCTTCAAGTCTGGAAAAGTCCATTCCATATGCTTTACATAACATAAGTATTTTTATGACATTGCAAACCAAAAAAATTAATACAACCCTAGTAATGTCTACGTATTCAAAACGGTATTTTCATACTTTTTCCCAGAAAACCTTACTGAACTGATTCATTTTCAACAAATTGATTCACACATACAGACATACATACATACATACATACATACATACATACATACATACATACATACATACATACATACATACATACATACATGCATAACACACACACACACACACACACACACATACATACATACATACATACATACATACATACATACATACATACATATACACACATACATACATATATACGTATATATACACACACATACATTCGTACATACATATATATATATATACATACATACATACATACATACATACATACATACATACATACATATATATACATACATACATACATACATACATACATACATACATACATACATACATACAAACAAACATACATACATACATACATACATACATACATACATACATACATACATACATACACACACACACACACATACATACATACATTTCTAGGTATCTTGTATAAAATAGAAGTAATCAACACCAGAAAAAATGTATGCATGTATGTATTTAGCAGATAAAATTAAAGACGGATTGTACAGTGCCAATCAATAGGACATAGCTTTTGTTGATATTTGAAAGGTTGGTCTGGGTTCCTCCCTGACCTTGAAATATTTACAAATGCATATTTATTTACATTATAGTCAACAAACGTAACAGGTATCCTTCTCATCAAGGAGAGGTCCTTCACAGTAGGTCTCAGTTCTTTCCAACTCTTTAACAAATCGATTGGTGACCTTCAATGTTCTAAACTCCTCTTTCCTTCTCCATCCATTTAACCCAAGGCTACGCACTTTCACAACCCGGTTTACGCTAAAACATTCAACCCTTGGCAATTTAATGAATCCATGTATTTCTCTTTGTCTAATTTCAAGGGCAATGTTCACTTTTTCTATTTGTTTTCCTCCATAATTTTCTAGTAAAATTGCATAAGATATTTTCGTCGGCTGATATAATATCAAGCCTCAACTGAAAATCCCCAGGGGATTTCCAACTAGAGACAAAAATAGTGATGATGCAAGTCAATGTTCATTATAGTTATAGACTAACGACTAACAATTATTTAGTAATGATGCAATATCTTCGGACCTTTTAATTGCAAAATTGTACTAAATAGACGGAACATATGTCAAAAGAAAAAAGGATGTTACTAAAATAATATTTAATAAAGGTTCGTTACATATATACAAGTGTTTATGCCATTTTACATGCATACATACATACATACATACATACATACATTAATGCAGTCCCATGTTAACGTGAACTTTCAGAAATATAGACAGAGGAACATTCCCATCGAGAGGAAAAACAGGGTAAACAGACGTTGGTTGCACGTTGATAACGTTTATTAAACTTTCTATTCCGTTTTGACTGATTGAAGGATACCACGTTTAGAACTACCAATGAAAAAATGACACATTCTTATAACAACATAACAAAAACAATACATTTAACGGTTGGTTAATTCAATGCCATCAGGCTATAGCTCACGTTAAAAAAGATGATATTTCTGTTTTTATTTATTGGCAATACTACTGACTTAAACAATTGTAAATATAAGCCAATTGGGACAGTATGGTTGTAAATAAACGCAATAGTGTAGTCATTTCACGCACACATGTTGCCAATTAACGCAATAATGTAGGAATTTCACGCAAACATGTAGGAAATCACGCAAACGTGTAGCAAACTAACGCAGCGGTAATTGGATACATGTATGCGTTAAATGGTTACAAAGTAGTCATTTACCGCAATGAAGTAACCAATTAACGCAGCGGTAATTGGATACATTTCGCGTCAATTGGATACATATATGCGTTAAATGGTTACATTTACGCATTACATGGTTACATGTATGCGTTAATTGGTTGATTTGAAGACATTTACCGCAAATAGTTCACCAAATATATAGAGTCAATCCAAAACTTATTTTGTTGTTGTATTTTTTCCTTTTGTGTATTTATTCAATTTACCATATGCTACCTTAAACTGAAGATACTGTTAGTACGTAATATTGTTTGTTAAATAGATGTTATTTCTTTTGGGGGAGACGGATTTATATAAGTTTTTCCAAACAGGAGAATGGCATAAGATCTTCTGATGGAACATTATTCGGAACAATTTATTGAAATATACACAGAAGGTTTACCAATATACACATGCGTGAACTAATAAGCACACAGTTATACCAAATACAAAACAACTTATGCATACATATACATACATATATACATACATATATATATACATACATACATACATACATACATACATACATCAATCCATCCAGACATCCATACATCAATTCATCAAGACATACATACATACAAACATACATATACAAACATACATACATACGAAGATACATACGTACATACATACATACATATAAAAATACAAACATACATCCATATATACATACAAACATACATACATACATACAAACATACATACATACGAAGATACATACATATATACATACACATAAAAATACAAACATACATCCATATATACATACAAACATACATACATACATACATACATACATAAATACATACATACATATATACATACATACATACATACATAAATACATACATACATCATTCAATCCATCCAGACATCCACCAGACACCCAGACATCCATACATCAATCCATCAAGACATACATACATACATACAAACATACGTACATACGAAGATACATACATATATACATACATATAAAAATACAACCATACATCCATATAAAAATACAAACATACATCCATAAATACATACAAACATACAAACATACATACATACATACATAAATACATTCAAACATACATACTTACATCAATCAATCCATCCAGACATCCATACATCAATCCATCAAGACATATATATATACAAGCATACATACATACAAACATACATACATACGAACATATATACATACATACATAACATCCATACATTCATACACACTTATACGCATTTTTAATCACGTCAAATTATATATGAATACGTCCCAATCCGTATTTTGAAGGCATTTTTTGAAAAAAATTATGTTCGAACAAATTGGTCTTAATCGACTGCAAATGATATAAAACGAAAAAAAAACTAAACTCTGAAGAAGGTCCCAAAAAAAATGGAAAAAAGTTGGACTTAGAAATTTTTCCTTTGCATTGTAACCATTTTGACGCAAAATGTACCCAATTCCCGCCAAAATGTACCCAATTCGCGTAAAAAGTAACCAAGTCACGCTGATAAGTAGCCATTAGTAGCCAATCACGCGGTTTGGGAAAATATGGCTACATTTTTTCCACTTTCTGACAACCCTAACCCTAACCCTAACCCTAACCCTAACCCTAACCCTAACCCTAACCCTAACCCTAACCCTAACCCTAACCCTAACCCTAACCCTAACCCTAACCCTAACCCTAACCCTAACCCTAACCCTAACCCTAACCCTAACCCTAACCCTAACCCTAACCCTAACCCTAACCCTAACCCTAACCCTAACCCTAACCCTAACCCTAACCCTAACCTAACCCTAACCCTAACCCTAACCCTAACCCTAACCCTAACCCTAACCCTAACCCTAACCCTAACCCTAACCCTAACCCTAACCCTAACCCTAACCCACGCAAGGCCTACATTCACTATCGACTTCATGTAGACAAAGATGATTTAAACTACATGTAAACATAGATTTTTAAACCCCCTTTTTTTTAAAAAACCAATTAAAAACCAATTAAAAAGAAAAAAAAATTTTTATTTTCCTTTTTATTTAAAAAAATTTTTTTTAAACCCCTTTTTTAAAAATTTTTTTTAAAAAAAAAAAAAAAAAAAGGGGAAAAAAATAAAAAAAAAAAAATTTTTTGGGGCCCAATTTTTAAATTTTAAAAAATTTTAAAAATTTTAAACCCTTTCAAAAGGTTTTTTTTTTTTTGGGGAAAATTTTTTTCAAAAAAAAAAAATTTTTTTTTTTCCCCTTTTTAATAAAAATTTTTTGAAAAGAATCAAAAAAACCCTTTAAAATTTGGGGGAAAAAATTTTTTAAAAATTAAAAATTTTTTTTTTAATAAACCCAAAATTTTAAAAAAAAAAAAAAAAAAAGGAATTTTTGGAAAATTTTAAAAAATTAAAAAAATTTTTTAAAAAAAAAAAAAAAAAAATTTTTTTTAAACCAAATTAAAATTTTTTTTTAAAAAAAAATTAAAAAGGGGAAAAAATTTAAAAAATTTTAATTTTTGGGGAAAATTTTTTTTTAAAAAAAAATTTAAAAATTTTTTTGCAAAAAAAAAAAAAAAAATTTAAAAACCCCCAAAATAAAAAAATTTTAAAAAATTTTTTTTAAAAAAAAAATTTTTAAAAATTGAAAATTTGGCCCAAATTTAAAATTTTTTTTTTTTCCAAAAAAATTTTTTTTAAAAAAAAAAACAAAATTTAATTAATTAAGGAAAAAATTTTAAAATTTTTTTTTAAAAAATTTTTAAAAAAAAAAAAAAATTAAAAAAAAACCCCCCCCCAAAAAAAAAAAAAAAAATTTTTTTTAAAAGAAAATTTAAAAATTTTTAAAAAAATTTTAAAATCCCTTTTTAAAAAAAAAAAATTTAAAAAATTGGGGAAAATTTTAAATTTTTTAAAAATTAAAAAATTTTTAAATTTAAAAAAAAAGGGAAAAAAAAATTTTTTTTAAAAAATTTTTTTTAAAAAAATTTTTTTAAAAAAAAAAAAAACAAAATTTTTTTAAAATTTAAAAAATTTTTTTAAACAAAAAACCCCTTTTTTTTAAAAATCCCAAAAAAAAATTAAAAAAATTTTTAAAAAAAAAATTTTTAAAATTTCCTTTAAAATTTTCCCCCCAAATTAAATTAAAAAATTTTTTTGGTAAAAAAAAAAAAATTTTAAATTTTAAAATAAAATTTAATTTTAAAAAACCCTTTAATTTTAAAAAAATAAAAATTTAAAGGGGGAAATAAAACCCTTTTTAAATTTTAAAAAAATTTTTTGGAAAAAAATTTAAAATTTTTTAAATTAAAAAAATTTTTTTTAATTTTTAAAAATCCCAAAAAAAAAATAAAAAATTTAAAAAAAAATTTTTTTTTAAAAAAAAATTTTTTTTTAAAAAAAAATTTTTAAATTTTTTAAAAAAAACAAAAAATTTTTTTTAAAAAAAAATTTTTTGGTTTTTAAAAAAAAAAAAAAAAATTAAACAAATTTAAATTTTTTTTTTTAAAAAAATAAAAAAATTTTTAAAATTTAAAATTTTTGGGGGAAAACCAAAAAATTCTTTTTAAAAATTAAAAATTTTTTTTTAAAAAATTTTAAAAAAAAAATTTTAAAAAAATTAAAAAAAAAAATTTTTTAAAACCCTTTAAATTTGGAAAAAAAAAAAAAATTTTTGGTTTTAAAAAATTTAACCCCCAAAAAAAAAAAAAAAAAAAAAAAAAAATAAAAAAAAAAAAAAATTTTTTAAAACCAAAAAAAAAAAAATTTTTTTTTTAAACCCTTTTTAAAAAAAAAAAAAGAAAAAATTAAAATTTTAAAAAAAAAAATTTTTTAAACCCTTTTTAAAAACCCTTTTTGGAAACCAAAATCCCCCGGGTTTAAAAAATCTTTTAAAAAAAAAAAAGGGAAAAAAAATTTTAAAAAAAAAGGGGAAAAAAAAATTAAAAATTTAAAAATTGAAAAAAAAAATTTAAAAATTTTTTTTAAAAAAGAATTTTTTAAAAAAAAAAAAAAAATTTTTTAAATTTTTTTAAAAAAAAAAAAAAAAAAAAAAAAAAAAATTTTAAAAAAAAATTTAAAAAATTTTAAAAAATTTTTTAAAAAATTTTAAATTTTTAAAAAAAAAAAAACCCCTTTTAAAAAAAAGTTTTTTTTTTTTTTAAAAAAAAAAAAATTAAAAAAACCAAAAAAAAATTTTAATTTTTTTAAAAAAAAAAATTTAAAAAAATTAAATTTAAAAATTTTTTTTTAAAAAAAAAAAAAAAAATTTAAAATTTAAAAAAAAATTTTTTTTAGGCCAAAAAAAGGGAAAAAAAAAAAAAAATTTGGGTTTTGTTATTAAAAAAATTTTTAATTTTTTTTTTTTAAAACAAACAAAAAAAAAAAAATTTAAATTTTACCCTTTTTTCAAAAAAAAACCTTTTTAAATTTTTAAAAAATTTTTAAAAATTTTTTAAAAGGGAAAATTTAAAAAAAAAAAATTATTAAAAAATTTTTAAAAATTAAAAATTTTTAAATTTAAAAAAAATTTTAAATTTTGGAAACCCCCGGTTAAAAATTTTTCCCCAACCCAAAAAAATTTTTTAAAAAAAAAAAATTTTAAAAAAAAATTTTAATTGCCCCCAAAAAAAAAAAAAACCCCCCCAAAATTTTTTCCCAAAAAAAAAATTTTTTTTTTTTAAAAAAAATTTTTAAAAAAAAAAAATTTTTTTTTAAAAAAAAAAAATTTTTTTTTGGTTTAAATTTTTTTTAGGGGGAAAAAAAAACCCCAAAAAAACCCCAAAAAAAAATTTCAAAAAAAAAAAATTTTTTTTAAATTTTTTTTTTAATTCCAAACCCCCAAAAAAAAAAAATTTAAAAATTTTTTAAAATTAAATTAAAAAAAATTTTTCCTTTTTTTCCCAAAAAAATTTTTTAAAACCAAAAAATTAAAATTTTTTTAAAAACCCTTTTAAAAAGGGGTTTAAAAAGAAAAAAAAAAAATTTTTTTAAAAAAAAATTAAAAATTTATTAAAAAATACAAAAAATTGGGTTTTAAAAATTTTTTTTTTTAAAAAAAAAAATTTTTTAGGGAAAATTTTAAAAAAAAACCCCCTTTTTTTAAAAATTTTTTTTTTAAAAAAAATTTTTTATTAAAAAAAAAAAAGGGAATTTTTTAAAAAAAAAAACGTTTAAAATTTTAAAATTTAAAAAAAAAAAATTTTTTTTTGGGGTTTTAAAATTTTTTTTAATTTAAAAAAAATTTTTTAACCTTTTTAAAAAAAAAAAAAAAAAAAAAAAAAAATTAAAATTCCCCCTTTTTTTTTTTCCAAAAAAAAAACCCTTTTCCCAAAAAAAAATTTAAATAAAACCCCCCAACCAAAAAAAAAAAAAAAAAAAAAATTTTTAAAAAAAAATTTTAAAATTAAACCCCCAAATTTTTTTCCCCCCCCTTTTTTTTTTAAACCCCTTTTAACCCAAAAAAAAATTTTTAAAAAAACCCAAATAAAAAATTAAAATTTTGGGTAAATTTTTTAAAAAAAAATTTTTTTTTTAAAAATTTTTAAAAAATTTAAAAAAAAAAAAAAAGGGGGGTTTTTTAAAAAAAAATTTAAAAAAAATTTTTTTTTAAAATTTTTTAAAAAATTAAAAAAAAAACAATTTTTAAAATTTTTTTAACCAAAATTTTTTTTTAAACCCAAAAAAAAAAAAATTAAAAAAAAAAAAAAAAAAAATTTTTTTTTAAAAATTTTTTCCCAAATTTAAAAATTTTTTGAAAAATTCCCAAATTTTAATTTAAAATTTTTTTAAAAAAATTATAACCAAAAAAAAAAAAAAAAAAAGGTTAATTTAAAAAAAAAATTTAAAAAAAATTTAAAAATTTTTTCCAAAACCAAAATTTTTAAAATTTTAAAAAAAAAAAAAAAATTTTTTTAATTTAAAAAAAAAAAACCCTTTAAAAAAAAAAAAAAAAGTTTTTTTTTAAAAATTTTTTAAAAAAAAAAAAAAAAATTTTTTAAATTTTGGGGAAATCCCTTTTTAAAAAAAAAAATTTTTTAAATAAAAAAATTTTTTTTTGTTTTTAAAAATTTAAAAACCCAAAAACCCCTTTTTTTTAAAAAAAATTTTTTTTTTTTTAAAAAAAAAAAAAAAAAAATTTAAAAGTTTTTTAAAAATTTTTGGAAACCCAAAATTTTTTTCAAAAAATTAAATTTTTTTTTTTAAAAAAACCCCCAAAAACCAACCGGGAAAAAAAAAAATTAAAAAATTTTGCTTTAAATTTTTTTTAAAAATTAATTAAAAAATTAAAAATTTTTTTTTAAATTTTTCCCTTTTTAATTTTTACCAAAAAATTAAAGGGAAAAAAACCCTTTTAAAAAAAAAATTTTTTTTTTTTTTTTAAAAAAAACCCAAAAAAAAAAAAAAAATTTTTTAAAAAAAAAAAAAATTTTTAAAAATTTTTAAAAGGGAAAGGGTTTTTAAAAAAAACCTCTTTTAAAAATTTTTTTAAAAAAAAAAAGGGAAATTTTTAAAAATTTTTAAAAAAAACCCCCCAAAAAAAAAAAAAATTTTTAAAATTTTAATTTTTTTCCCAATTTTCCATTTTTTTTTAAATTTTTTTAAAAAAAAAAAACCAAATTTTTTTTTTTTTAAAAAAAAGTTTTTTAAAAAAAAAAAAAAAAATTTTTTTTAAAAAAAAAAAACCCCCCCATTAATTTTTAAAAAACCCTTTTTAAAAAAAAACCAAAACCCCCCCAAAAAACCCCTTTTAAAGGGGAAAAATTTCCCCTTTCCCAAAACCCCCCAAAAAAAAAAAAAAAAACCCCCCCTTTTTTTTTAAAAAAAACCCAAAAAAAACCCCCAAAAATTTCCCTTTTTAAAATTTCCTTTTTAAAATTTTAAAAATTTAACCCAAAAAAATTTTCCCTTTTAAAACCCAAAATAACCCCCCCTTTTTTTTTTTTTAAAAATTTTTTAAAAAAAAAAATAAAAAAAAATTTTATTAAAATTTTTTTTTTCCCCAAAAAAAATTTTTTAAAAACCCCTTTTAAAAAAAACCCCAAAATTTTTTGGGGTTGGGGGGTTTTTAAAAAAAAAGGGGAAAAAACCCCAAAACCCAAAAAAAAAAATTTTTTTTTCCCCCCCAAAAAAATTTAAAATTTTCCCCCCCCTAAAATTTTTCCCCCAAAAAACCCCCCCAACCCCCCTTTAAAAACCCCTTTTTTCCCCAATTCCCCCCAAAAAAAAACCCAAAAATTTTTTTTCTTTTTTTGTTTTTTAAAAAAAACCCTTTAAAAAAAATTTTCCCCTTTTTTTTTTCCTTTTAAAAAAATTTCCCCCCCAAAAAAAAAAGGGGTTTTTCCCTTTTGTTTTTCCCAAAAAATTTTTTTTTTTTTTTTTTTCCCATTTTTTTAAAAAAACCCAAAATTTTTTAAAATTTTTTAAGGAATTTTAAAATTAAAAGGGAGGAAAAAAATTTTTTTAAATTTTTTAAAAAATTTTTTTTTTTAAAAAAAAAAAAAAAAATTTTTAAAAAAAAAAAAGTTAAACCTTTAAAAAAAAAGGGGAAAAAATTTTAAAAAAAAAAATTTTTTTTTTTTTTTTAAAAAATTGGGAAATTAAAAAAAATTTAAAAAAAAATAAATTTTTAAAAAAAATTTTTTTCCAAAATTTTAAAAATTTTCCAAAACCAAAAAAAAATTAAAAAAAATTTTAAAAAAAAAAATTTTCCAATTTTTAATTTTTAAAATTAATTTAAATAAAGGAAAAATTTTAAAAAACCAAAAAAAAAAAAAAAATTTTTTTCCAAAAATTTTCCCCCCAAAAAAAAAAATTTTAAAACCCTTAACCCAAAAAACCAAAAAAAAAAACCCCCCCAAAAAAAAAAAAACCCCCAAACGCAAGAAGTAAAAATTCCCCCAAAAAAAATTTTTAACCCAAAAAAAAACCCCCCAAAAAAAAAAAAAATTTTTTTTTTCCCCCTTCCCTAAAAAAAAAAAAAAAAAAACCCCTTTAAAAAAACCCCCCCCCCTTAAACCTAACCCTTTTTAAAAAAACCCCCCAAAATTTAACCAAAAACTTAAAAACCCCCTTTTTAACCCCTAAATAACCCTTTCCAAAAACCTTCCCCAAAAAAATTTTAAATTATTCTTTTTTAAAAAAAAATTTTTTTTAAAAAAAAAAAAAAAAAAAAAATTTTTTTAAACCCGGTTTTTTTTTTTCAAAAAAAAAATTTTTTTTTTTTTTTTTTTTTTAAAAAAAAAAACCCCCCAATTTTTTAAAAAATTTTTTTCCCAAAAAAAAATTTAAAAAAAATTTTAAACCAAATTTAACCCTTAAATTAACCTTAAAAAACCTTCCTTTAATAAACCCTTTTAAAAAACCCCCTAAAATTTTTTCCAAACCCAAATTTCCCCAAAATTAAAAACCCCCAAAAAAAAAACCTTAAAATTTCCCCCCCAAAAAAAAAAACCCCTTTTTTTCCTTTTTAAAAAACCCCCCCCAAAAAAAAAAAAAAAAAACCCCCCCAAAAAAAAACCCCCCTTAAAATTTTTTTTAAAAAAAAAAAAATTTTTTTTTTTTTAAAAACCCATTCCTTTTTTTTTTCCCCTTGGGGAAAAAAAACCCAACCCCCCCCCTTTTCCCCCAAAAAAAATTTTCCAAAAAAAAAATTTTCCCTAAAAAATTTAAAAAAAATTTTTTTTAAAAAAAAAAAAAAAAATTTTACCCAAAAAAAAAAAATTTTTTAATAATTTTTTCCCAAAACTTATAAATTTTAAAAAAAAAAAATTAATAATTTTAAAAAATTTTTAAAATTAATTCCAAAAAAAAAAAAAAAAATTTTTAAAAAAAAAAAAAAATTTTTTTAAAAAAAAAAAACCCAAAAAAATTTTCAAATTTTAAAAAAAAAATTTAAAAAAAAAAAAAAAAAAATTTTTACAAATTTTAATTTAAAAAATTTTTAAATTTTAAATTTTTTTTTTTAAAAAAATTTTTTTTTTTCCCCCCTTTTTTTCCTTTTTTTTAAAAAAAATTTTTAAATTTAAACCAAAAAAAGGGTTTCCCCCCCTTTTTTTAAAAATTTTAAAAAAAAAAAAATTTTTTAAAAAAAAAAAGGGGGTTTTTTAAAAAAAATTTTTTTTTAAAAAAAAAAAATTTTTTTTTTTTAAAAAAAAAAAAAAAAAGGAAAAAGGGAAAATAATTTTTTTTTAAAAAAAAAAAAAAAAAACCGAAAAAAGGGAAATTTGGAAAAAAAATTTTAAAAAATTTTTTAAAAATTAATTTTTTAAAACCAAAAAAAAAAAAATTAAACCAAAAAGAAAAAAAAAAAAACCAAAAATTTTCCCCGGGGAAAAACCCGGGGGAAAAAAATTTAAAAAATTTTTTTTCCCCCAAATTTAAAAAAAAAGCCAAAAAAAAAAAAAAAAAAAAAAGGGAAAAAAAAATTTTTTTTTTTTAAAAATTTTTAAAAAAAAAAGGGGGGGGTTTTTTTAAAAAAGGGTTTTTAAAAAAAAAAAAATTTAAATTTTAAAAAAAAAATTTACGCAAAAATTTTAAAACCAACGGGGTTTAAATTTTTTTTTAAAAAAAAAAGGAAAAAAAAAGGAAAATTTTAAATTTTTGGGGGGTTTTTTTTTTTTTTTTTTTTTTAATTTGGAATTTGGTTAATTTTAAAATTTAAAAATTTTTAAAAAATGGGAAAAAAATTTTTTTTTTTTTTTTTTTTTTTTTTTTTTTTAATTTTTTTTTTAAATTTTGGTTTTTTTTTTTTTTTTTTTTTGTTTTAAAAAAAAAACCCCCTTTTTTTTTTTTTTTTTTTTTTGGGAACCCAAAAAAAAAAAAACCAAAAAAAAAAAACATTAAAAAAAAATTTTTTAAAAAATAAAAAACAAAATTTTTTAAAATTTTTTTAAAAAAAAAAATAAAAAAAAAAAAAAAAATTTTTTCCAAATTACCAAAAAAATAAAATTAATTTTAAAAAAAAAAATTTTAATTTAAAAAAAACAAAAATTTCCCAATTTTAAAAAAAAAAAAACCAAAATAATTTTTTTTTTTTAAAAAAATTTTTCCAAATTTAAACAAAAAAAAAAAAATTTAAAAAACCCCAAAAAAAAAAAAAATAAAAAAAATTTAAAACGGGAAAAAAAATTTTTTAAAAATTTTTAAAAAAAAAATTTTTTTTTAAAAAAAAAAAAAAACCTAAAATTTTAAACTTTAAACCCAAAAAAAAATTTAAAAAAAAAAAAATTTAAAAAAAAACCCCTTAAAAATTTTAAAATTAAAAAAATTTTTTTTTAAAAACCCCCAAAATTTTTTAAAAAAGAAACCTAAAAAATTTTAAAAAAAAAAAATTTTAAAACCAAAAATAAAAAAAAAACAAACCAAAAAAAAGGAAAAAAAAAAAAAAAAATTTAAAAAAACCCAATTCCCCAAAAAAACCCAAAAAAAAAAAAATTTTAAAAAACCCCATTAAAATTTACCTTTAAAAATTTTTTCCCCCTTTATCAGCGAATTCTGTACTAAAACAAATTATCTCCTTAGTGCAACTCAGTTGCAGTCTAGTAAAAACCCTAACCCTAACCCTAACCTAACCCTAACCCTAAACCCTAACCCTAACCTAACCCTAACCCTAACCCTAACCCTAACCCTAACCTAACCCTAACCCTAACCCTAACCCTAACCCTAACCTAACCCTAACCCTAACCTAACCTAACCCTAACCCTAACCCTAACCTAACCCTAACCCTAACCAAAAAAAAAAAATAATAGATATTAACACTCCAGCATGAGGCATAAAACTACTCATTTATCAGACCAGTACTTAAATATTATATAAAGAAGAAATATTGGCACTTTTATATCTGTCGACAAAGTTTTTAGTCTCCGTAGACTGAAAACTATGAACCAAAAAGAATAAAATATGATGCCGGTATGGAATAACCAAGAAAAAGGTCAATGTTGGCACCCTATATTGATGAGTACAACACATATAGCATTTTGAAACTTAAAATCCTTCACTCTAATGTCTAACAATCAATCTTGAGGTACAAAAGTACTCAATTATCAAGCCGGTACAAGAATATCAATAAAAGAAAGAAATATTGTCGCCTTTTATTGTTATCGACACAAATATAAGTAACCGTAGACTTATACAGTGTCAAATTATCCATACTAAAATGAAATGTTCATGCCGGCACAGAAGTATCATCAAAAGAAAGAAATATTGTCGCCTTTTATTGTTATCGACACAAATACAAGTAACCGTAGACTTATACAGTGTCAAATTATCCATCATAAGAATAAAATGTTCATGCTGGCACAGAAGTATCATCAAAAGGATAGATATTGGCACCATTTATAGATGCAGACAACAAATACAGCACCCTGAAACATTCATTTCTTCACTTTTGTGTCTGAGAATCCATCTAAACTCATAAATATTATAAAACATATGAAATATTGTCACTTTTAATGGGTATCGACATAAATATCAGTAACCGTACACTTATAAATCTCTCAATTGTTGTCAAATTATGCATTCTTATAGTTGTCGACAAAAGTTTTAGTAACCGTAAACCCAAACCTGTGTAAAACTATCAATCCTCAGGTACCGAAAGGATAAAATGTTAATGCCGGTAAGTAATAACCAAGAAAAATGGTCAATATTGGCACCCTATATTGCTGAATGCAACAAATGCAGCACTTCAAAACCTTTATTCTTTCACTTTTATGTCTGACAATCCATTTGAATGTATCAAATGTCCTCTATTACCAGGCCAGTACAAGAATGTTATAACAAAGATGAAATAGTGTCGCTTTTAATTGTTTCGCGACATAAATATCAGTAACCGTACACTTATAAATCTCTCAATTTGTGTCAAACTATTCATTCTTAGATTCAAATAATGATGCCGGACCAGAAAAATCAGGAAGAAAGGAAGATATTGGCACCTTTTGTTGATACCGACAACAAATTTTGTTATTTAAACTTGTTTTCATTGCCATTTAATGTCAAACAACCCATCAGGATGTATTCAAAAGTACTCAATTATAAGGCCAGTACCAGAATATCATTCAAAAGAAGAAATATTGGCTCTTTTTATTCTTGTCGACAAAAGTTTTAGTATAACCATAGACTTATGAAGCGCTTAATTTTTGAAAAACTTTTCATCGCGAGGTACATAAAGAATGAAATTATTATGCCGGTAGAGAATATTCAACAAAAAGGGTAAATATTGGCCCAAGATATTGATTAATACAACAAATATAGCAGCTTGACACTTAAACTCCTTCATGGAAGGCTATCATTTCTTAATATTTAGGTGGAGCACATTGGATCGTTGTACCAGCAATTTCTGACACGTTTTCTTCAACGACCTATAAGTTTTGAATGCCCCAATACATTTTCAATATCAAGACGCCAAAATGTGCAATTGAATTCCTTTCCAAAACGCTAAACAGTTTATAAATCGGACCGTCAACAACAGAGATACGATTTTTTCAAAGTTTTCCTATAAGCCTTAACAGATTATCTCCCCTGAATTTCAATATGCAAATTTTGGCATACCTTCTTGAGGAAATTGTTACAAAAAGACTACTATATAAGCAAGTCAGTAAGTGTATAATATAAGCATATCGGCGCATGCGTACTTGAAATTTGGGGTTCGGGGTTAGGGTTACAAAACAAGTTCCGGCTAACACTAACCCTAACCCCAACCCTAACCTCATATATTCATACGCCAGCCATATACACCAAATAAAATGACACTACGACCCATTATTCGCTGAATTTCCTAATACCTAACCCTAACCCTAACCCTAACCCTAACCCTGACCCTAACCCAAACTCTGACCCTAACTCAACCCAAACCCTGACCCTGACCCTAACCCTAACTCTGACCATATAGAAAAAAAAAGTAATAACACAAACGTTTCTTCAGTGAGGTCGGCAAGTGCGGCCGTACACTTCAGTGATACCAATAAGTTTCCCTCCTCTAGATCGCCTTTTTATCTTTTCGTAACAGTTAACTTTAAGAAAATATCTCTATTCAAATCCATTCTACACCTGTTTGAAGATTGAGGTCAAAGGCACTTTTCATACTATACTTAGAAATATTTTTGGAAATTTCTGACACATGCGCAGTCACAAAAAAGGGCAGACATGCGCAGAAGTGAAAAAGGGCACCTCACTAACCCTCGTCAAAGTCCACTACCGCGTCAAATTTACAACCCTGACCCTAACCCTTACACTAACCTTGACCTTAACCCAAACCCTGACTATAAAAAAAATTATAACACAAACGTTTTTATTGAGGTCGGAAAGTGCGGCCGTACACTTCAGTGATACCAATAAGTTTTCATCCTCAAGATCGCCTTTTCATCTTTTCGGAACAGTTAACTTTAAGAAAATATCTCTATTCAAATCCATTCTACACCTGTTTGAAGATTGAAGTCAAAGGCACTTTTCATACTCTGTACTTAGAAATATTTTGGGAATTTCTGACGCATACACAGTCACAAGAAAGGGTAGACATGCGCAGAAGTGAAAAGGGCACCTCACTAACCCTTGTCAAAGTCCACTACCCTCGTCAAAGTTACTATCCTGACCCTAACTCTAACACTAACCTTGACCCTAACCCAAACCCTGACCATTAAAAAAAATTATAACACAAACGTTTCTTCAGTGAGGTCGGAAAGTGCCGCCGTACACTTCAGTGATACCAATAAATTTTATTATTTAAAACTTGTTTTCATTCC
Organism: Mytilus coruscus; assembly: GCA_017311375.1. NCBI lineage: Eukaryota > Metazoa > Mollusca > Bivalvia > Mytilida > Mytilidae > Mytilus > Mytilus coruscus. The sequence continues at coordinate 5,064,888 of CM029606.1, forward strand.
TTTAATGTCAAACAACCCATCGGGATGTATTTAAAAGTACTCAGTTATAAGACCAGTACTAAAATAGCATTCAAAAGAAGAAATATTGGCACTTTTATTTATGTCGACAAAAGTTTTAGTATAACCGAGCGCTTAAATTTTAAAAACTTTTCATCCTGAGGTACATAAAGAATAAAATGATTATGCCTGTAGAGAATATTCAAGAAAAAGGGTAAATATTGGACCCAGATATTGATAAATACAACAAATATAGCAACTTGACACTTAAACTCCTTCACGGAAGGCTATCATTTCTTAATTTTTAGGTGGAGCACATTGGATTGTTGTAACAGCAATTTGTGACACATAAGTCAGTACTTGTTTTCTTCAACGACCTATAACTTTTGAATGCCCCAATACTGACCTTTGACAGCAATGCACAAAACTACATAACAACCTGGGATTCGGTAAGATCAATATATAAATGATCTTGCTGTATAGTTTTATGAAACCCAGTTATTTTGAAAAGTAATAAACAAATTTAAAGATGCCTATCTGAATGTTGTCGAAACTGAAAATTCTACCCTTTTCACCTATATTAATTAAATGTTGCATTTGACTGCACCAAACTACATAACAACCTGGGATTTAGTAAGATCAATATATAACTAAGATAGCTGTATAGTTTTATTAAAATCCCAGTTAATATGAAAAGGAATAAACAAATTTAAAGATGGCTATCTGAATGTTGTCCAAACTGAAAATTCTAGGTTTTTCACCTAGACTAATTAAATGTTGACATTTGACAGCAGTACACCAAAGTACATAACAGCCTGGGATTCAGTAAGATCAACATTTAACTGAGATAGCTGTAAAGTTTAATGAAAATCCAAGTTGATTTGAAAAGTTATAAAAAATTTAAAGATGACTATCTGCATTCAGTGCAATTGAAAATTCTAGTTCTTTATTAACCTAGATTAATTAAATCCTTGAACTTGACCGCAATTCACCAAACTACAAAATAACCTGAGATTCAGTAAGATCAATATATAAGTAAGATATCTGTACAGTTTATGAAAGTCCAAGTTGATTTGAAAAGGCTATGAAAAAATTAAAGATGACTATCTGCATTCAGTCCGATCTGAAAATTCTAGATTTTTTTACTAAGATGAATTGAATCCTTACATTTGATAGCAATACACCAAACTACATAACATTGTATTAAGTAAGATCAATATATAACTGAAATGGCTGTATAGTTCTATGAAAATCCCAATTAATTTGAAAAGTTAGAAACAAATTTGAAGATGGCTATCTGAATGTTGTCGAAACTGAAAATTCTACCTTTTTCACCTAAATTAATTAAATGCTGCATTTGACTGTAATACACCAAACTACATAACAACCTGGAATTTAGTAAGATCAATATATAACTAAGATAGCTGTATAGTTTTATTAAAATCCCAGATAATATGAAAAAGTAATAAACAAATTTAAAGATGGCTATCTGAATGTTGTGAAACTGAAAATTCTACCTTTTTCACCTAAATTAATTAAATGTTGCATTTGACTGTAATACACCAAACTACATAACAACCTGGGATTTAGTAAGATCAATATATAACTAAGATAGCTGTATAGTTTTATTAAAATCCCAGATAATATGAAAAAGTAATAAACAAATTTAAAGATGGCTATCTGAATGTTGTCGAAACTGAAAATTCTACCTTTTTTCACCTAAATTAACTAAATGTTGCATTTGACTGTAATACACCAAACTACATAACAACCTGGGATTTAGTAAGATCAATATATAACTAAGATAGCTGTATAGTTTATTAAAATCCCAGTTAATATGAAAAGGAATAAACAAATTTAAAGATGGCTATCTGAATGTTGTCGAAACTGAAAATTCTACCTTTTTCACCTAAATTAATTAAATGTTGCATTTGACTGTAATACACCAAACTACATAACAACCTGGGATTTAGTAAGACCAATATATAACTAAGATAGCTGTATAGTTTTATTAAAATCCCAGTTAATATGAAAAAGTAATAAACAAATTTAAAGATGGCTATCTGAATGTTGTCCAAACTGAAAATTCTAGTTTTTCACCTAGATTAATTAAATGCTGACATTTGACAGTAGTACACCAAAGTACATAACAGCCTGGGATTCAGTAAGATCAATATTAAACCGAGATAGCTGTAAAGTTTGATGAAAATCCAAGTTGATTTGAACAAAATATAAAAAATTAAAGATGACTATCTGCATTCAGTACAAATTGAAAATTCTAGTTTTTTTTACTAAGATGAATTGAATCCTTACATTTGATAGCAATACACCAAACTACATAACATGGGATTAAGTAAGATCAATATATAACTGAAATGGCTGTATAGTTCTATGAAAATCCCAATTCATTTGAAAAAGTTAGAAACAAATTTAAATATGGCTATCTCTATGTTGTCCGAACAGAATATTGTAGCTTTTTCACCTAAATTAATTACATGCTGACCTTTGACAGCCATACACCAAACTACATAACAACCTGGGATTTAGTAAGATCAATGTGTAAATGATCTTGCTGTATAGTTTTATGAAAATCCTAGTTAATATAAAAAAGTAATTAACAAATTTAAAGATGGCTATCTGAATGTTGTCCAAACTGAAAATTCTAGCTTTTTTTCACCTAGATTAATTAAATGCTGACATTTGACAGCAGTACACCAAAGTATTTAACAACCCTAACCCTAACCCTTAAAAAAAAAAAAAAAAAAATAATAAATATAATTTAACTCCAACACTCCAGCATGAGGCATAACAGTACTCATTTATCAGACCAGTACCTAAATATCATATAAAGAAGAAATATTGGCACTTTTATATGTGTCGACAAAGTTTTTAGTCTCCGTAGACTGAAAACTATGAACCAAAAAGAATAAAATATGATGCGGTATGGAATAACCAAGAAAAAGGTCAATGTTGGCACCCTATATTGATGAGTACAACACATATAGCAATTTGAAACTTAAAATCCTTCACTCTAATGTCTAACAATCAATCTTTAGGTACAAAAGTACTCAATTACCAAGCCGGTACAAGAATATCAATAAAAAGAAAGAAATATTGTCGCTTTTATTGTTATCGACACAAATATAAGTAACCGAGACTTATACAGTGTCAAATTATCCATCATAAGAATAAAATGTTCATGCTGGCACAGAAGTATCATCAAAAGGATAGATATTGGCACCATTTATAGATGCAGACAACAAATACAGCACCCTGAAACATTCATTTCTTCACTTTTGTGTCTGAGAATCCATCTAAACTCATAAATATTATAAAACATATGAAATATTGTCACTTTTAATGGGTATCGACATAAATATCAGTAACCGTACACTTATAAATCTCTCAATTGTTGTCAAATTATGCATTCTTATAGTTGTCGACAAAAGTTTTAGTAACCGTGAACTCCAAACCTGTGTAAAACTATCAATCCTCAGGTACCGAAAGGATAAAATGTTAATGCCGGTAAGTAATAACCAAGAAAAATGGTCAATATTGGCACCCTATATTGCTGAATGCAACAAATACAGCACTTCAAAACCTTTATTCTTTCACTTTTATGTCTGACAATCCATTTGAATGTATCAAATGTCCTCTATTACCAGGCCAGTACAAGAATATTATAACAAAGATGAAATAGTGTCGCTTTTAATTGTTTCATGACATAAATATCAGTAACCGTACACTTATAAATCTCTCAATTTGTGTCAAACTATTCATTCTAGATTCAAATAATGATGCGGACCAGAAAAATCAGGAAGAAAGGAAGATATTGGCACCTTTTGTTGATACCGACAACAAATTTTGTTATTTAAACTTGTTTTCATTGCCATTTAATGTCAAACAACCCATCAGGATGTATTCAAAAGTACTCAATTATAAGGCCAGTACCAGAATATCATTCAAAAGAAGAAATATTAGCTTTTTATTCTTGTCGACAAAAGTTTTAGTATAACCATAGACTTATGAAGCGCTTAATTTTGAAAACTTTCATCATGAGGTACATAAAGAATGAAATTATTATGCCGGTACAGAATATTCAACAAAAGGGTAAATATTGGCCCAAGATATTGATTAATACAACAAATATAGCAGCTTGACACTTAAACTCCTTCATGGAAGGCCATCATTTCTTAATATTTAGATGGAGCACATTGGATCGTTGTACCAGCAATTTCTGACACGTTTTCTTCAACGACCTATAAGTTTTGAATGCCCCAATACATTTTCAATATCAAGACGCCAAAATGTGCGCAATTGAATTCCCTTTCCAAAACGCTAAACAGTTTATAAATCGGACCGTCAACAACAGAGATACGATTTTTCAAAGTTTTCCTATAAGCCTTAACAGATTATCTCCTGAATTTCAATATGCAAATTTTGGCATACCTTCTTGAGGAAATTGTTACAAAAGACTACTATATAAGCAAGTCAGTAAGTGTATAATATAAGCATATCGGCGCATGCGTACTTGAAATTTGGGGTTCAGGGTTAGGGTTACAAAACAAGTTCCGGCTAACACTAACCTAACCCCAACCCTAACCCTCATATATTCATACGCCAGCCATATAACACCAAATAAAATGACACTACGACCCATTATTCGCTGAATTTCCTAATACCCTAACCCTAACCCTAACCCTAACCCTAAACCCTAACCCTAACCCTAACCCTAACCCTAACCATAACCCTTGTTTTCATTGCCATTTAATGTCAAACAACCCATCAGGATGTATTCAAAGTACTCAATTATAAGGCCAGTACCAGAATATCATTCAAAAGAAGAAATATTGGCTCTTTTATTCTTGTCGACAAAAGTTTTAGTATAACCATAGACTTATGAAGCCCTTAATTTTGAAAACTTTTCATCGCGAGGTACATAAAGAATGAAATTATTATGCCGGTAGAGAATATTCAACAAAAGGGTAAATATTGGCCCAAGATATTGATTAATACAACAAATATAGCAGCTTGACACTTAAACTCCTTCATGGAAGCCTATCATTTCTTAATATTTAGGTGGAGCACATTGGATCGTTGTACCAGCAATTTCTGACACGTTTTCTTCAACGACCTATAAGTTTTGAATGCCCCAATACATTTTCAATATCAAGACGCCAAAATGTGCGCAATTGAATTCCCTTTCAAAACGCTAAACAGTTTATAAATCGGACCGTTAACAACAGAGATACGATTTTTCAAAGTTTTCCTATGTTTTAACAGATTATCTCCTGAATTTCAATATGCAAATTTTGGCATACCTTCTTGAGGAAATTGTTACAAAAGACTACTATATAAGCAAGTCAGTAAGTGTATAATATAAGCATATCGGCGCATGCGCACTTGAAATTTGGGGTTCGGGGTTGGGGTTACAAAACAAGTTCCGGCTAACACTAACCCTAACCCCAACCCTAACCGCCAGCCATATAACACCAAATAAAATTACACTACGACCCATTATTCGCTGAATTTCCTAATACCCTAACCTAACCCTAACCCTAACCTAACCTAACCTCACCCTAACCTAACCTAACCCTAACCCTTACCCTAACCCTAACCCTAACCCTAACCCTAAACCCTAACCCTAACCCTAAACCCTAAACCCTAACCTAACCCTAACCCTAACCCTAACCCTAAACCCTAACCCTAACCCTAACCCTATTTTTAAAAAACTTTTCATCGCGAGGTAACATAAAGAATAAAATTATTATGCTGGTAGAGAATATTCAAGAAAAAATGGTAAATATTGGCCCAAGATATTGATTAATACAACAAATATAGCAGCTTGACACTTAAACTCATGTATGTAGCTGTCAGTTAGCCAACCAGTTCCAAATACAGGGAAATAATTATAAAATAAATCTTTAAAAAATTCAAAAGACCTGTACTCCTATTCACCCGCAACATAAGGAGATCATGTAGATTTTGACCGGTCGACTGTAATAGCAGAATATTTTTTTTGCGGATCTAAATTTGGTTTTTTTCTTGATTAAGAATTATTTCCGCGCATGCGCAGTCAAATTTAAAGTCATGGACTGGATGCGCAGTCATTCTTCAAGGTAAGGGAATATTCAGGCAAATTCCAGTTTCGAATTTCAAAAAGTCTAATTTTAATTATAATGCTTTATCAACGCTCGCAAAATAATCAACAAATACTGATAACTTTTCACCGCGACAAATGACGATCACTTAAAAATTCCTGCATACTGAAGGTTCCATACTGTATGTTTCCATGTTTCATATCCTTTTCTTTTTCCAACTTATAATTTTTTAATTTATCCTTAAATTTCATAATTCTTCGTTATAATTTATTTTCTTGCGCATGCGCAGTCGATCCTTCACTAAGAATTATATCGGCCTATGCACAGTTTTTTTTTTTTTTTTTAGTTACACTTTGGTCTCTCCTCGTTTTCATGTCTTTTCAAAAACAATTGCAGGTTACAGCTATTCGCCATATTAAGAAAGCGGTGCTGGTTATGTTATAAATTTAAATGTCACGTGACATGTATTGGCCAACCGTGACAATGAAAACAAAAATGGTAGAACAAATTGATACTTGCCCCAGATATTGATGAATACAACAAATATTGCAACTTCACACTTAAGCTCCTGCATGAAAGGCTATCTTTTTTTAATTAATTAGGTGGAGCACATTGTACTGTTGTACTAACACATAAGTCAGGGCCTATTACATTTGAATTCCCAAATACATCTTCAATATTAAGGCATAAAAATGTGCGCAATTAAATTATCTTTCTAAAACGCTTAACAGTTCATAAATCGGACCACTAACGAAAGAGCTACGTTTAAACAAAATTTGCTTATATTCCAAACCAGATTATCTCCCCTGCTTCACAATGTGCAAATAAGGTATACTTTTATAGAAAACCCTTACCCTAACCCAAACCAAAACCAAAACCCTCACGCATGCGCAGAAGTGAAAAGGTGCACACATGCGCAGAAGTCAAAAGGTGCACGAATCTCGCCAAAGTCCCCTTCCCTAAATTTCTCACGCATGCGCAGAAGTGGAAAAGTGCACACATGCGCAGAAGTGAAAAAGTGCACAAATATCGTCAAAGTCCCCTTCCCTAACCCTAACCCTAACCCTATCCCCTAACCCTAACCCTAACCCTAAACCCTAACCCTAACCCTAACCCTAACCCTAACCCTAACCTAACCCTTACCCTAACCCTAACCTAAACCCTAACTATAAACCCTTACCCTAACCCTAACCTAAATAGGGACAACGGAGTTGACAAACGTGGGTTCGATTCCCACCCTAGGCTTTCAATAATGTGCGTACTGCTGGTGCAAAGTGGGCAGATTAGCTTAGTGGCCCCGCTTCGACTCTGTTGTGTCTACCTGTAAAATGTCTGCCGGTTCAAAGTCCCCGGCTTGCTTTCTCGTAAGTGTTATGTTTTCTTTTTTATTTTCCATGTCCAAAACACCCCTTTCACAGGACGTGACAAGAGTGTTGCGGCTAACGAAATATTTTGTTTTGACCCTGCTGGTCGTTAGACCCGCAGCCGCCTGCTAAAACATCTTGCGATACTCCTCGTTGAAAAATTCTGGGACGTAAAATTCTGTTTACCGATGACATATTTTTTTCTCCCCTGCTTGTCGTAAGACCCGCGGCCGCCCGATAAAAAATCTTCCCCTGCTCCTCGTTTAAAAATTCTCGAAAGTAAAAACTTTTACCGATCGAGATATTTTTGTTTGTCCTTGCTAGTCGTAAGACCCGCGGACGCCCGCTAAAACATCTTGCGATGGTCGTCGTTGAAAAATTCTCGGATCAGCTTGTAATTAAAAATCGACCCCGGTAAGGCCAGTACTTTTCGACGAGCAAGCCTGTGGTGAAGACGGCATGTCTTTATCTTTTGTAGTTTCGGAGTTGGGGTTAATGTCGGGGTTAAGCAACTCTTTCAAAGTCAATCTTTATTAAATCTCAACATGATGCTGTGCTCCGATCGGATTGAAATTAAAAACGATGCTAAAGGAAGTACTTTTGACGACCAAGCCTATGGTGGAGACTGCAAGTCTTTATCTTTGTAGTTTCGGAGTTGGGGTTGCTGTCGGGATTAAAGTCTTCTCTCTTTTCAAAGTCAATCTTTTCCAAATCTCAACATGATCCTGTGCTCCGATCGGGTTGAAATTAAAATATCGACCCTTAAGGGCCAGTACTTTTCGACGAGCTAGCCTTTGGTGCAGACCGCACGTCTTTATCTTTTGTAGTTTCGGAGTTGGCGTTAATGTCGGGTTAGGCTAAACAGTTCTTGCCAGATTTTTATGAAACTAATGTCATAGGCTTATATCAGCAATGTCTTAAACAAGTTCGAAAATCCATAGCGATCAATTTTTTTTAGCGGAGTTGTTCCCCTTAGAAACATTAATTATAAAGAAAATTTCATCATTAGCTCTTAATGTGTACAATTCTTTCCAGATTTTTATGAAACTTATATTGTGGGTTTATATCAGCAATGTCTTAGACAAGTTCAAAAACCAGTGCCGATCATTTATTTTTTAAGGAATAATGTCTCTTGGAAAATTGTTTTGTTACCAATATCATTTGAACAATTATTTCCTGAATTTTATGATGCTTATATCATAGGTTTAACCCTAAACGCTTCTTCAGTTAGGTCGGAAAGTGTGGCCGTACACTTCAGTGATACCAATGTGGGCCCGTCCTGTAGATCGCCTTTTCAGCTTTTCAGAACAGTTAACATTACTAAAATATCTCTATTCGAATCCATTCTACACCTGTTTGAACATTGAAGTCAATGGCACTTTTCATACACTGTACTTAGAAATTTTTATACCAAACCTTCGCACTAAAACTAACCGAAACCCTGACCCTAACCCTAAGTCAATAACCCTCACGCTTGCGCAGTCACTACAAAGGGCGCACATGCGCAGAAGTGAAAAAGGGCACCTCAATTGTCAAACCCTCGTCAAAGTCCCCTTCCCTAACCCTAACCCTATCCCTAACCTATATACATGTAAATTAGATCGTTGGTTTTCCTGGGTGAATTGTCTTAAGCTAGTCATTTTGGAATCTTTTACAGCTTCCTTTTTGGTCTGGACCAAAGCGCTGTGCTGAAGGCCGAACTTTAAAGTTTAAATACATTATCAGGTTGGGAATAGCCTTCCAAATGAATAATCCCGTAAATGAGGGACTGTCACTCAGACAAGGGGTCATTTTACTGTTGTAGAAAAGAAAAAAAGGGTTAGGGTTAGGGTTAGAAAAGAAAAAAAAAAGAAAAACTAAGATTTTTTACCTTAAAAAGGGGATGAATTGATCATATTTAAAACAACTTTTCTAAAAGAGGGGTCCACTTATTCTAATAATAAAGAAGATATATATTGAAGTCAAGGAATATAACAAAATTCTTAAATATGAGTTGACCATAAAATACCAGATAGATGTATAATAGTTCCTTGGGAAAAGGTTCTTCAAATAATATAAATATTAGTCCTCATGTACTTAAAAGGTTTTTTTACAAAAAAATACTTGATATTACTTGAAATGTACCACTTATAAAAGGGATAATTACTACATTGAGGAGTTGTTCCCAACCAGATTATTACATGGATGGAGAATTGTTTCATTGGCACTCATACCACATCGTATTTATATACAAAGTGCCAAAAAGACAAAAAACAAAAATGAGAACTCTAACATGACACAGACACAAACAACCAACATATAACACAAAAATCTAATATGTACACACATGAACGAACAGTTCGAATCCCAAAAAGCTAGAGGTGAACACAGGTGTTCTGGAAAGATTAGCAGTTCCTGCTTCTTGCAAGACAGACGCCATCTTGCTAGTTATAAATCATATGCAGTGAAGGCGGAAACATCTATGACAATTTAATGGAGATAATTTAAAGCAGTTGAAATAATAATTCAATTATTTCTTGGTAAAGAAGGGAAAAACACGTCAGCAGTAGATTAATTAAAGAAATGTCAAAGTACAAGTGGTAAATCAAGTTTTATACCATCTTGTTTTTATCAATATTGTCAAAACCTATTATTTTATGTTAAACAAAAAATTATAATCGCTCGCCTTTACTTTCCAAGCTTCGCCTGAAAAATTTCCAAATTCATTTATTTCTTATCAAACTTTTCAAATTGCTCGCTCGCCCAAATTTTTGGAGTAAAAAAATCCGTAGAACAAAAAAATAATATGGTGTGGCCTAACCGTAAACTTATAGAACTCTCACTTTGTCTAAAATTATCCATCCTTAAAATAAATTGTCGATGCCGGGATAGAATAATCAGGAAAAGGGAAAACATTGGCAGTTTTAAACTGACTTTCCTTCCCTTTAATGTCAAACAACCCATTATGAAGTGTAAAAGAGAAAATTACAATGATACTTACTTACTTAATCCTCATCGTGCTTTGATGCACATAAGGCCGACACTAGCTCTCTCGATAACACTCTGTCTTGTGCTTTCTTCTCTACTTCTCGCCATGACATCCCAACCTCCTTCATCTCACTTTCCACTGTTCTTTTCCATGTTTCTTTTGGTCTTCCCCTTTTCCTCTTGCCAGTTGGAGTCCATCTCAGTGACACTTTAGCGATGTTTGCTGCTTCCTTCCTTAAGACATGGCCTATCCATTTCCATCTTCTTGTTTTTATTCCATCTCTTATGTCTCTTTGTGTTGTCAGTTTGAATAGGTCCCGATTGGTTATTTTTGGGGCCAAAAGATTTTACATATTCTTTTTAAGCAGGTATTGTGGAATGCAGCCAGTTTGTTGAAGTCAGTTTGCACAATTCTCCAACATTCTGAGCCATAAAGCAGTACAGATTTGACATTGCTGTTGTAAATTTTAAGTTTTGTGTTTCTGGCAAGGGATGACGATTTCCAGATTGCTCTGAGTTGACAGAAGGATGTTCTAGCTTTACTCAGTCTTGCTTTGATGTCTTTGGTGGTCCCATTATCACTGCTTATTACACTGCCTAGGTATGTAAAGTCTTCTGTTTAATCTTTATTGGAATTTAATTTGATTGGTCGTTGATTGACATGACTTTCGTTTTCTCGATGTTTATTTTGAGCCCAAGTTTGTTTGACATAGTATTCAGTCTTGAAGTTTTCTTTTGCATTTGTGTTCTGTTGCTGGATAGTAAGCAAATGTCATCTGCAAAGTCTAAATCTTCAAGAAAGGAGTTGATTGTCCATCTTATTCCAGTGTTTCCATTTCCTAAGGTTGATCTCATACACCAGTCAACAACTATTAAGAAGAGAAAAGGAGAGATTACGCATCCTTGTCTGACGCCTGTATCCACTGGGAACCAACCAGAAAGCTGTCCATTGTGTAATATCATTCATTCAACTGGTCATCTAGACAATACGTACATGTAGAGGATGAAATTTTCGTTGCAATGAGTCGTATGTTTATAAAAATAAAAATCAGGCAGTACGACGTTTACAAGTGTCAAATCGCCTTTTATTCCGTTGATTTGGATTTGTTGCAAAATGATGGGTATATAAGAGATGTAAGCACCTATACTATTGGAGGTACTCTTTAAACCAATACAAATCGGCGTATGCGCAATGGAACCCAGATAAGGGCGCATGTGCAAAGGTTAGTGTTAGGTTATAAAACATTACATACAGTTAACCCTAACCCTAACCCAAACCCTAACCCTCGTATATTCATACGCCAGATATATCACACTACTAAAGATCAACATTTACCCAAGGTGCCCCCTTCTATATGACACATAACCTTCACTCTAACACTAACCCATTAATCTGACCTTAACCCTAACCCTAAGTCATTAACTCTCACGCAATCACTATAAAGGGCACACATGCGCAGAAGTGACATGCGGCAACTCAATCGTCAAACCCTCGGCAAAGTCCCCTTCCCTAACACTAACCTTATCCCTAAAACACAGGTTATTGACCTTTCAAAATCTCAAGAAATAAGTTTGTAACCTGAATATCATGCTTTTAAACCGTCTGAAATAAATAAAAAGTTATATGCTGACAAAGCCAGGTAAGAGTCAACATATGTCCCATAAGGCCTTTCTTCATGACAGAAAATATGAACTAAAAGTCTGTAAACTTTAGTGACATAAATATTATGTAATCGATGTAGAGAAGAAAAACAAGAATAAACATAGCAAAAAGAAACAAATCTGAAAATGTCATTATGAAAATTGATCTGCCACTGTGGCAACACAATAAATGAAATAACATGACAATAAGCATATAATTATACATTCAGTCTGAAAGACTTTTAGCTTAAAAATCAAACAGACAAAAACTAATGAATAATTTCATAAAAATTTTTAAAAAATGTGAATTTAGTATGCAATGAAGTAAGTTAAAACAAATAAGTAATGATAGAATTATGATGTTTACTATAAAGTATATGTAACTTTTCTTGTTATCAAGTGATTTCTCTCAAACGAAACGTTCACGCACTAAATCACTATCACCATGGTCTATTAAACATCTAATCATTTTCGCCACTGTGGCAACACAATAAATGAAATAACATGACAATAAGCATATAATTATACATTCAGTCTGAAAGACTTTTAGCTTAAAAATCAAATAGACAAAAACTAATGAATAATTTCATAAAAATTTTTAAAAATGTGAATTTAGTATGCAATGAAGTAAGTTAAAACAAATAAGTAATGATAGAATTACGATGTTTACTATAAAGTATAGTCCAGTTTTATTCTGCTGCATGATTTTTATATGTCATAACAAATCACAAGAGTTCAAAAGAAAACATTTCAACATCCCTTTCTTCGGAGTTAATTTTTTTGTTCATGACTTTTTGCATGTGATTTACATTTTATAAAGAACCACTGACTAAAGAACAAGAGTTAAGAAGAAGGTTTGTCCTTCTTCTTCAAATGTTCTGTTACAATCATTACTATAGATGTATGTTCATTGTCTGTTGCAATCTGTAAAGGGGATTTGCTATCAAGCCTACATATCTGTGTATCTGCTCCTTTATCTAACAATAAACATACAATATCGTCATGTCCTACTTCACATGCAAAAAATAATGGAGTTGCTCCATCTTCGTTTGTCATGTTAATGTTAGCATTGTGGTCCAGAAGACAGCAGACAATATCTATCCTATCCATAAAACAGGCAATGTGTAATGGAGAACAACCAGCCTCTATATCGAAGACATAATCTACTGGCTTCTTATTGACATAATCTGTTACATGTGAAGACGCATTCTCTATTAGATAATCAAAATAACACTGTTTTTCATCTTCTAGTGTTTTTGTTGGGTGGTCTTTAATTGTATCTATTATAAACTGTTTACTACAGCAACTTATATTGCAATCAGCATTTTTCTTTAACAGTAACCGTGTTATCTCTAGGTTTCCATTCAATGCACTGAAAAATAAGGCATTACCACCATCATAGGTCTGTGCATTAATGTTTGGTTTATGTTTCATTAATAGCTGTACCATACTGGTGTTGTTACGGATACATGCAGTGATCAGTGGTGTAAAACCTTCCTTGTTACATAGATCAACATTAGGATTTCTCTCCAACAATAACTTCACTATATCAGCATGTCCGTTATAACTTGCCCAGCACAGAGGACTTACGCCATCCTTGTCACAAAGATCAACATTAGGATTATTCTCTAACAATAAAAATACTATATCAGTATGTCCTCCAAAACTTGCCCAACACAGAGGACTAACGCTATCCTTGTCACATAGATCAATATTAGGATTTTTCTCTAACAGTAACGTTACTATATCAGTATGTCCATTCTGACTAGCCTGTCTCAGAGGACTACAGCCATTCTTGTCACATAGATCAACATTATGATTCTTCTCTAACAGTAACTTTACTATATCAGTATGTCCATTCTGACTAGCCATGACTAATCCAGTAATCACATCATCCCTACATTGATCCACATCCGCATCATTATGTCCTTCCTGACTTGCCCAGCACAGAGAACTGTAGCCATCATTGTCGCAAAGATCTACATTTGGATCCTTCTCGAACAGTAACTTTACTATATCAGTATGTCCATTCTGACTAGCCTGTCTCAGAGGACAACAGCCATTCTTGTCATATAGATCAACATTATGATTCTTCTCTAACAGTAACTTTACTATAACAGTATGTCCATTCTGACTAGCCATGACTAATCCAGTAATCCCATCATCCCTACATTGATTCACATCTGCATCATTATGAACTAACCACTGTACCATATCAGTATAACCATAATAACAAGTAAGTATCAGTGGAGTATTACCTGATGCACAGCTCTCCTTTGGTCTCACTGTATCCTTGGTATTGACTAATGCTACTTGTACAAAATTGTCTAGTTTTTGTAAGTACTGTAATAACTGTTGTCTGAATAATGAATCCTCCATATTTATGTTACTTAATACATCTGACACCATTCCTGCTGACCAATCCTTTACAAACCTTTCTAAATATGATTCTAAATACTTATCTGGTATTTTGATAATGAAGTCTATGTAACTTTTCTTGTAATCAAGTGATTTCTCCCAAACGAAACGTTCACGCACTAAATCACTATCACCATGGTCTATTAAACATCTAATCATTTTCTGGCCAAAGTAATGAGCAAGGAAGTCAAACAATTTATCATGTACAGTTTTATAAATGCCATTCTGTTTACAGATAAATGTACCATCTAGAGTATCAAGTGCTTTTTTTAATTTTGCCTTTGATGTAATTCTGTTGATTTCACAGGCATCACATATGTCTTCTATGATATGTTTCTGTTCATTTGTCAATTTACCCTCGAACCATTCTTCTTCTAGCTGATTATCAAAGATAACACATAAAGCCAGGCTACATATTCTTAAGATCCCTTCATCACCATAGCGACTTAAATTGTCTAGTTCATTCTGATAGACATTAAATGGATTTTTGAAAAATTCTTCAACATCTCCATTATTCCCCCCTTTATATAAAGAGCATAATAGTGGGAAAAAATCACATTTTTGTGATAATTTATCAATATCGTATAAGCTTGAACCAATATATGATTTTGCTATAGCATTTTTTTCTATATATGAAAGACATAACTTATTTGATATCAAATTACATTCACAGGATTTAAAAGGTAACAATATGTTAAACTTATCATCTTTATAGACTTGTAGTCTACATGATACAATAATCTTACAAGATTTGTCTGCAATAACTGTGTTAATCACAGGTAACAATTGTTTCCAGTTCCCAATCTGATATTGGTCGGCGATGAAATTTCCACAAATATCATCTATAACAAAGATTGTCGGTTTACCAGGCTGATAATAAGTTCTAACGTCTGTTGGTATGTAGACTGGTATTATTCTGTATCCTTCCTTTTTTAAAAGAAGTGCTGTGTGTCTTGCAATAAATGATTTTCCAACTCCTGATGGGGCGGTTAACGTCACACAATTGTTGTCGTTTAAACATTCCATTACGTAATCACTGGCTCTTGTTGACACAAACATCTTATCTTTACATTCCCAGTCTTTTATTTGTTTATCTATCTGCTCTGAAAAATATTTAAGTGTAGCTAATGAAAATCAAATTATTTGTCTAAATTACTCGTTTTCGTTTACAATATCTAGTAGTCTAATTAATTCTGATATCGTGGCACCAAGGCGATATCGACTACAGTGTACACACTAGAGCCTAGGTGTTCGAGTGGTCTAGCGTATCGGGCACAATGCAAGGCGATTTGGTGCCGCGATATCTCAGTAGAACGAGTGCGAATCTCGGCCAAAGAAGAACAAATTTGACTCCGCAAATTTACAGATCTAACATTGTTGGGCTGTTTTTTTGACAAAATATATATACAGAATGTGTTTTAGTCTTGTATCACCATCACTGGTGATCCGATGGATAAAATATGTTTTAGAGTTGTCACTGGTTCAGACGCACTTAAATATATATATTGAAAAGTTTTTTAAATTTTGTCCACGCTGTGCACAAAATAGGAAAAACATTAAGGCTTAAAATGCATCAAATATTTGTATTCAATATAAATATTCACATTTAGTAATAGACAAAAAGTGAATATTCATATTGAATACAAATATTTGGTGCATTCAGCCTTATTTTGTTCCTATATATATATATATATTATCGTCTATTCTAGACGATCCGGTACATAGCCAATTTGCTTGTTGGTCCTTTTTATAGACTTCTATATATTTATTCATACATACATGTGTATACGAAATAGTGGATTGAGGCTATAGGGTAAGCTAGTTCCCATTTTTTTTCATCTGAGGACCTTTCATACCTCACCATACAGTATCAGTTGTACTCATTGTTGAATGATGGATGTGGACATGTGGTTGTATACGTGTTTGTCCTTTGGTGGATATATGTTTCATTGGCCATCATATGACATCTACTAATTTTGACAACATTTTAGTTGAAACTATCTTATTAAGATTAAACTGAATATCAAGACACTAACAAATTGTATTGATTATTATTGATCAGTATTATGGAAATAAAGCTTTCTGTAAATTCATTCAAAAAACATTACTTTAGTAAAAATACTTGATATTGGGGCTCCTTGATTATTCAATCTTGAGTTGAATTGTCATCGTCGATGATATGAGACTAATTGTTTATTTGTGGTGGTGAACCCTTATACTTTATACAAAAACCCGTACATGAAAATATCCACAAAAAATCATCTTATTTAACTCTATATGGAAAACAAAAATGAAAAAAGTTCTGGCCTGAATAATTATGATAAGAAGAGTGAAAAGGCTGAAATGTCTCACCTGATTAACGGATCATGATTGCATTTAAGCTGAAAGCTTTTTAGATAAAGATTTTACAATCAAGAACTTATGTAAATGTACATATAAAAGTCAGATGAACCCTACCAGATAGACATATGCACCTTACAATAATTTCATACTCAAATATAGTTGAACTGTTGCTTATAGCAACTGAGACACAGAACTCACCATGAAAATAAGTACTGATAAACCCTCTTTCACAGACATGTAGTCCCTGCATCGATCAGATATACCAAATATGAATATCGTATTACTCATAAGAAAAATGAAATGCTCTTCAGGGCGCAGCTTGTTGCGACCGCAGAGGTTGAACCCTGAACAGTTGGGCCAAGTATGGACAAAACATTCAAGTGTTACGCCAGAAAATCGCCTTTAAATTGTAGCCAACAAAAGACACAAATCAATAAAAAAATTTAACAAGTTTTCTTATACACAAGTTTACAAGAAGTATTACACAAAAAGAAATGTCAACTATACTGTCAAAATATACGTATGATCTTTTGTCTTTTCTTTGTCCGGAAATTTTCTCGGGAATCCACGCAGAGTACTACGTCCAATAGGTCACAATCTAGTATGATGTTGTTAGTAAATAAAAATGTCAATCCAACTGCTGAGAATATTAATGTCTATCGATGTCTAAGTCAATATCTATGTCTCTGTCTGTGTCTAACTTTAGGGTCTGCATTTAAATACTTGTAACGGAAAGTTCTAGGTAATTGTAGATGTTTAAATTACGCATCTTTTGTTATGATCATTCTGGAAACGTTATGTAAGTGAAATAGAAAGTTCTAATCATTCCATGAATATCAATGATTGTTCCAGTAATTTCTAAACTGCATAGTTGTAACACAATGTGTATTATTTAGTACACAATATAAAAAAATATTCTTAGGCCACACACAACAAATTAGGCCAACTAAATAGATATGATAGTTACAATATCATAACACCTCCCCCTTAAAAAAAGTTTGAGCGTAGCAAAAACTTTTTATGAATAATAT
Source organism: Mytilus coruscus (assembly GCA_017311375.1). NCBI lineage: Eukaryota > Metazoa > Mollusca > Bivalvia > Mytilida > Mytilidae > Mytilus > Mytilus coruscus. Next base: position 5,082,750 of record CM029606.1, read on the forward strand.
GTAAAAAATACATAGTATATACACAGTGTTTTAATAAGTTCTAGATAAAGCATCTGCTATTACATTACCTTTACCTTTAATATGTTTTACAATAACATCATATTCCTCTAACAATAAACTCCACCTAGACAATCTCTTGTTCTTGTTTCTCATTTTATGTATGAAGGTGAGAGGATTATGATCAGTATACACAATAATAGGATGCACAGTGGGATTTAAATATACATTAAAATGTTAAAGTGCAGAAAACAGTGCAAAACACTCTTTTTCAAAAGTCGAATATTTTTTCTGATGTTTATTTAATTTCTTAGAAAAGTATGATATAGGTTTCTCAACATTGTCCTCTGTTTCTTGATATAAAACAGTTCCAACTCCTATATCGCTTGCATCAACTGCAAGTTTGAATTGCGTTTCAAAGTCTGGAGTGATCAAAACAGGACTATTAATTAAAAGTGATTTGCTATTTTCAAAAGCGTTTTGACAATTTTCACTCCAGATGAATTTAAAATCTTTCCGTAAAAGATGAGTCAATGGTTGAACAACAGTAGCAAAATTTGAACAGAATTTCCTGTAAAATCCAATCATGCCTAAATATCTCATCAGTTGTTTTTTATTTGTAGGAGGAGGAAATTTGGTAATTGCATCCACTTTAGCCATGATAGTTTTCACTTGACCTTGGCCAACTGTATGCCCTAAATAATCAACAGTGGCCTGGCAAAATTCACTTTTACCAAGATTAACAGTCAAATTTGATTGGGACAATCTATCAAAAGTATCGTATAAATGTGTTAAATGTTCTTCCCAGCTATCACTACATACAATAAGATCATCAACATAAGCATAACAACAGTCTAAATCTTTTATAACATTATTGATCATTCTTTGAAATGTAGCTGGAGCACTTTTCATGCCAAACGGCATTACAGTATATTGAAATACGCCATCTGGTGTGACAAAAGCTGATATTTCTCGAGCTTTCTGTGTCAATGGAACTTACCAGTAACCTTTCAATAAATCAGATTTGCTCACAAAATTTTGCTTTTCCAATGTTATCAATGCAGTTGTCTATCCTTGGAATCGGATAGGAATCAGATTTTCAAAAAAGAATTTACTTTTCTGAAATCAGTTAAGAAACGAAAGGTTTTATCTGGTTTGGGCACAAGGAGACAAGGAGAGCTCCATTCACTGTTACTCGGCTCAATAATATCATTGTCAAGCATATATTTAATTTCTTGTCTCATAAATTCAAGTTTAAGTGGATTGAGCCAGTAAGGATGTTGCTTCATTGGAGAAGCATCACCTACATGGACATCATAACAAACAGCAGTGGTTTTGTTTGGCACATCTGGAAAAAGATTTTTAAAAGAAAATACCAAAGTTTTTAATTTTTCTCTACGATCAAAAGTCAGATGTGCAAATTTTGAGTCTAAATTTGACAAAATTTCTGAATTTTTCAATCTAACTGTCTCTTCCATAGTTTTAGAACTAAAAGGTGGTTCAATTACATCTGGCTTGTCATGATTGTTTTCCAATTTAACCATGGTTAAAGTGGCAACTGGTTTACTCTCACCTTCATTAGTACGCTCAAAATATGGTTTTAACATATTAATGTGACACACTCTATTTGATTTACGCCGACCTGGTGTTTTTAATATATAATTCAAATCATTGATTTTACTCTCTATGGTATAAGGACCACAATATTTAGCTTAATGGATGTCCAGGGACTGGTAAAAATACAAGAACCTTGTAACCTGGCTCAAAAACTCTGTCCCTGGCATCTTTATCATACCATATTTTCATCTTATTCTGAACAGTTTTTAAATTGTTCTGAGCAATTTGACAAGCAGTATACAATTTTTCTTTAAATCTAGATACATAGTCTAGAAGATTCAAGTCAGTGTGTTCAGTAAGCCATTTTTCCTTAATCAACTTTAAAGGTCCCCTTACAGTATGACCAAATACCAACCCAAAGGGACTAAAACCAAGAGATTTTTGAACAGCCTCTCGGACCGCAAAAAGTAAAAAGTGAACACTATCATCCAAGTCCCTATCAAATTGAAGACAAAAAGTTCTAATCATCTTCTTCAATGTTTCAAACGTTCTAAGGCACCTTGAGATTCTGGATGGTAAGCACTTGATCTATACTGAGCAATCCCTAACTGGTACACGACTTGCTGAAATAAACCTGACATAAAATCTGAACCCTGGTCGGATTGTACAGACTTCGAAAGTCCTACTAGCGTGAAAAATTTGATAAGAGCTTTGACAATAGTTGGGGTCTTGATATTCCTTAGTTCAATAGCCTCTGGAAAGCGAGTGGATGTACACATGATTGTCAGTAAATACGCATTTCCGGTCTTGATCTTCGGTGAAGGTCCAACGCAATCAATTAGTACTATGCTGAAAGGTTCTTTAAAGGCTGGAATAGGCAGAAGTGGTGCTGGTGGTATTTTCTAGTTAGGCTTACCAATAATCTGGCATATATGGCATGATTTGCAGTATTCTGTGACATCACTTCTGAGTCTTGGCCAGTAGAAATGCTGTAAGATCTTAAGGCAAGTCTTCCTTATACCTAAGTGTCCAGCCAAGGCGGTGACATGGGCAAGACCACTTGGTAAACCACTCTCCATTCCTCCTCTGGGGTAGCATCAGGGGCCTCCACTTTCTCATTAAAATGGCGTCTTGATGGTAATAGCATTCGGCCACTTTGTCAGCTTCCTCCTGTGGTTGAGCCCTCTTGCTGAGCTGAAGAACCTCAGAGTCTTTATTTTGCTCTTCGACAAATTTCCTTCGGTCTAATGAATGGCTGTTTACGTCTGGCCATGGCATAATTACATTCTTGCTAGTACTAGGTGGTCTTATTACGGCCTTCTCTGAGCTACCGGGACCTTCAATGTCGGCTAGAAAGGTGTAAAAAAGGTCCATGTAATCAAACTGGTCTTCTTGCAAATCCTCATTTTGTTGTTTTCTAGCCATCGCTCCAGTAACGACACAAGCTGGATACAGTTCAGCATCATCTTCAGGTGATTTAACATCCACAACCGGTTCACTGGTAACAATTGGTTCAGCAACCACTTTGTTCCTAGCTAGTTTATTTCCTAGCAATAATGAGACACCCTCAACAGGGAGATTAGGACGAACACCCACAACAACCGGTCCAGTAATCAAATCTGACTTCAGATAAATACGATGGAAGGGAACGTCTATAGAACTAACTCCACACCTTGTAACAAAACGGAGGCACCAACAGAAGTCTCCTCGGACAAAGGCAACACACCTTCTAACAATAAAGACTGAGAAGCTCCAGTGTCCAGTAAAATCTTAATAGGCTTAGGAGTAGTATTATCAACAATAGAAACAAACCCATCAGACATAAAAGGTTTATAATCCTCCATGTAATCACAAAAAACTGGACTTAAAAGTCTGACAAGCAGGACATTCCAACGTATTGGTAACATGGGGTGTCGTACAAGCACTGGTCTTGGGCATATTATCTCTTTCATTCTTCTTCTGGAGTCTAAAACAATCAGCTATCAGGTGACCATTCTTCGTACAATAAGCACAAGTCAGTGACTTCTTCTCAAAAGTATCAAATTTTGGACTAGACATATTATAACTAGACTGACTCTTATTCTGTACAACAGGCTTACATCAGTACGCTCAGTGCTTTGATTCTTGTAATTTCCTCTCGAAGTATTAAAATTTTGACCTTTGAAACTTCTTTTATGTGAAAGAGTATAATTACCCGATATAACAGCTGCATCTTGTAATGTCTCAACAGTTTTGTCATCTAAATGTGTTTTTAAGTCTAAATGAACACATTGTTTGAACTCTTCTATTAACATCAATTGTCTTAGGTTGACAAAATTTCTATCTATTTTCTTTGACGTAAGCCATCTATCAAATAGATCTTCTTTTTCCCTAGCAAATTCAACATAGGTTTGTGAATCAAACTTTTTATAAGACCTAAATTTCTGTCTATATGCTTCTGGCACTAGCTCATAAGCTTAAAACTTCCTTTTTAATCGTGTCATAATCAGAAGTTTATTCGAATGAAAGTGCTGAGTAAAATTTCAGCGGCCTTGCCTTCAAAAACACTTTGCAGCATCGTAGTCCAATAAGACTTTGGCCATTTCAAATTTTGAGCAATTTCTGAAACTGTGGAAAATATTTATCGACTGTTTTTTCACAAAATCTAGGAACCAACCGCATATTTTTTGCTGCATCAAAATGTTCTGATTTCGACTGGACTTTAGTGTTGCTTTCTTCTTTGACCATTTCAATTTTCATTTTCTCCATCTCTAACCGTTCCCTCATTTCAAGTTCTGCCTGTTTTAATTTAAATTCATCTTCTTGTTCTTTTATCTTCTCCATCTCTAACCTTTCCTTCATTTCAAGCTCTGCCTGTCTTTCTTCTTTTTCTTTTTCCAATTGCTTTATTTTAATATCGTTTTCCAATTGTTTTGATTTAAATTCATGTTCTTATTCAAGCTGTGTTAATTTGGTAGCACCAACATTTTCGACCTTAAGTTCATGTGCCTCTTCACCTAAAAGTTCTGTGTCAACTAATTGATCTATTACCAAATTTTCTATAATTTGTTTTCTCATAGATACTCTAAAGTCTAATTTTAGATGTTTAGCAAGCAACACTAATTCCTCTTTCTTTAAATTATCAAACCCTTCCAGGTCTGGCGTTTTCAATAATTTACCGGTATCAAATACCATGTTGTAGAATTTTGTTGGTTAATTCTAATAAAAATATTAAAAAAAAATTTAATAATATATTAACGTTATTCCGGACACGAGCCTCCATTTCTGTTACGCCAGAAAATCGCCTTTTAATTGTAGCCAACAAAAGACACAAATCAATAATGAAATTTAACAAGTTTTATTATACACAAGTTTACAAGAAGTATAACACAAAAAGAAATGTCAACTTAACTGTCAAAATATATGTATGATCTTTTGTCTTTTCTTTGTCCGAAAATCTTCTCGGGAATCCACGCAGAATATTACGTCCAATAGGTCACAATCTAGTATGATGTTGTTAGTAAATAAAAATGTCAATCTTACTGCTGAGAATATTAATGTCTATCGATGTCTAAGTCTATATCTATGTCTCTGTCTGTGTCTAACTTTAGGGTCTGCATTTAAACACTTGTAACGGAAAGTTTTAGATAATTGTAGATGTTTAAATTACGCATCTTTTGTTATGATCATTCTGGAAACGTTATGTAAGTGAAATAGAAAGTTCTTATCATTCCATGAGTATCAATGATTGTTCCAGTGATTTCTAAACTGCATAGTTGTAACACAATGTGTATTATTTTGTACACAATATAAAAAATATAATGTAAACCTTCTTAGGCCACACACAACAAATTAGGCCAACTAAATAAATATGATAGTTACAATATCATAACAAAAGCTCTCAATTTGTTTTGTCATTTAATAGTTGATACAGCAAAGCTTTCTGACACATAATGAATATGGTTTAACTTAGAAATTTCAAATTGGACATTTACCTGTAATATATATGGTCCAATATTCAAAATCTAAATTGATTTTTTGTTAAAATCATATTTGCTGATTTCAAACAAAGTTGAATTTTGGACCTTTTTGACCTCAATCAGTTTCAAGTTGAAAACTGAGCCCAAAATCAAATATCTAAATACTCGGTTAGATTCCGCATTTCAAAGAATCTTAAGAATTTAATTTTTGTTAAAATCAAACAAAGTTTAATTTGGGACTATTCGGATCGTAATGTGGACCAATTTGAAATCCAGGCCAAAAATTGGAAAAACTGTGTACACAGTTAGATTTGACATATCAAAGAACGTAAATTATTCAATTGGTTTATGAAATCAAACAACATTTATGTATGACCCCGTTGGACCTCGATGTAGGCGAATCTAATAAAGGGGCTTAAAGTCTAAAATATAAATACAAAATAAGATTCGGCATTTTAAAGAACCCCAAATATTGCTCAAGATATAAACTAAAAGCATTGTTTCTTGACCCTTTTTTGGGGTCATAGTTCCCAAAATCAATCAAAGCCTTTCTTTTTATTGGTACAGAACCTTTGGTACAAGTTCTTAGAGATTCATAGACTTAAACTCAAGTTTTTGTTATGAAACCAGAAAATCCTTGTTTTTGGTCCCATTTCCTACCTGGTTAAGGCAATTACCCCAAAACCAATCCCAAACTTCCTTTTCAAGTATGAAACCTTATAGTAAAACTTCATAGAAAGATAGACTTATACGCACGTATTGTCATGAAACCATATCTTCGGACAAAGACGGCGACATTTCCATACTATTATACGGCAACATATGTTTATGTTGTATAAAACAAGGTGTGTGTGAATTGTGCTTGTGGTCAGTTTGAATTTTAGAAGTTTCTTGCTGTATTAAAGATTATAGTATATGTTTCACATGTTTCAGTAACTGAACCACCTATTGGTATCAAAAACAACAAACAGTATATAAATACATATGCATACAAGATAAGAACTTTCCAGCTCGTGAACTTGGGTTTTATTTAAAAAGATTATGTCGGTTGGTTATGCCATCTCATTTATACATTTATAAAAAAAAATGGCAATGATAAATCTAGACAAAAGTGATGATTATTAAAATACCCTAACCTCCTCATGCTTATTTTCAGCAGATAATGTTTTTTATTTGCTTCCCTACAACCATAACGGTCTGTTCTTGTCCCTCGGGTCAGATCTTTTTTTAATTGTGTTTGGCAGATGAAAAAAAATTGTTGTTCTGGTTTCTGCCTTTTTAAAATTGTCTGGGAACATCCTAAAAATGCGTCAACATTGCTCATTTATCTTTCCTTTATTTTAACATACACATTTGTATCTTATACCATAGTACTAGTTTAGAATGTAAAACTTGAATTTGCTGTCAATTTAACAACAATATTCTATGCAGAGTTAAACTGATATTTCAAAAAATAATTAACAAAATACAAAGTTTTCCTGCCTGCCAGGTCTTAATATCTTTCACATGTTTGGGAAACCAGCATTCATTTTCCATGGCCTCGAGTCATAAATCAATTTTGACAATTATTCAACAGATCAACATAAGATTCAAACATGAACAGATGTATGAGAAATTGAAGAATAATGAAATATTTACTCTCAGTTGATATTCTACTTTTATCTGTATCAATAAGTATAATATACCTCTGATGTTCCATGGTACTGGGTCTTTCAAACTTTCCATCACTTTTAAGTGTTCTGTCTGTAAAGTACTGTGAGAAGTCTGTAAAGTACTAGTAGACGTTTGTATATCTATAAGTTTTCTGTCACTGTTGAGTGAACTGTTTGTAAAGTACTGTGAGAAGTTTGTAAATTACTGTGGGAAGTTTGTAAATCTATAAGATTTTCTGCCACTGTGAAGTGTTCTGTCTGTAAAGTACTGTGAGAAGTTTGTAACTGTATAAAACTTTTGTCAAAAAAAATCATCTTATTTAACTCTATATGGAAAACAAAAATGAAAAAGTTCTGGCCTGAATAATTATGATAAGAAGAGTGAAAAGGCTGAAATGTCTCACCTGATTAACGGATCATGATTGCATTTAAGCTGAAAGCTTTTAGATAAAGATTTTACAATCAAGAACTTATGTAAATGTACATATAAAAGACAGATGAACCCTACCAGATAGACATATGCACCTTACAATAATTTCATACTCAAATATAGTTGAACTGTTGCTTATAGCAACTGAGACACAGAACTCACCATGAAAATAAGTACTGATAAACCCTCTTTCACAGACATGTAGTCCCTGCATCGATCAGATATACCAAATATGAATATCGTATTACTCATAAGAAAAATGAAATGCTCTTCAGGGCGCAGCTTGTTGCGACCGCAGAGGTTGAACCCTGAACAGTTGGGCCAAGTATGGACAAAACATTCAAGTGTTACGCCAGAAAATCGCCTTTTAATTGTAGCCAACAAAAGACACAAATCAATAATGAAATTTAACAAGTTTTATTATACACAAGTTTACAAGAAGTATAACACAAAAGAAATGTCAACTTAACTGTCAAAATATATGTATGATCTTTTGTCTTTTCTTTGTCCGAAAATCTTCTCGGAATCCACGCAGAATATTACGTCCAATAGGTCACAATCTAGTATGATGTTGTTAGTAAATAAAATGTCAATCTTACTGCTGAGAATATTAATGTCTATCGATGTCTAAGTCTATATCTATGTCTCTGTCTGTGTCTAACTTTAGGGTCTGCATTTAAACACTTGTAACGGAAAGTTTTAGATAATTGTAGATGTTTAAATTACGCATCTTTTGTTATGATCATTCTGGAAACGTTATGTAAGTGAAATAGAAAGTTCTAATCATTCCATGAGTATCAATGATTGTTCCAGTGATTTCTAAACTGCATAGTTGTAACACAATGTGTATTATTTTGTACACAATATAAAAAATATAATGTAAACATTCTTAGGCCACACAAAACAAATTAGGCCAACTAAATAAATATGATAGTTACAATATCATAACAAAAGCTCTCAATTTGTTTTGTCATTTAATAGTTGATACAGCAAAGCTTTTGACACATAATGAATATGGTTTAATTTAGAAATTTCAAATTGGACATTTACCTGTAATATATATGGTCCAATATTCAAAATCTAAATTGATTTTTGTTAAAATCATATTTGCTGATTTCAAACAAAGTTGAATTTTGGACCTTTTGACCTCAATCAGTTTCAAGTTGAAAACTGAGCCCAAAATCAAATATCTAAATACTCGGTTAGATTCCGCATTTCAAAGAATCTTAAGAATTTAATTTTGTTGAAATCAAACAAAGTTTAATTTGGGACTATTCGGATCGTAATGTGGACCAAATTGAAATCCAGGCCAAAATTGGAAAAACTGTGTACACAGTTAGATTTGACATATCAAAGAACGTAAATTATTCAATTGGTTTATGAAATCAAACAACATTTATGTATGACCCCGTTGGACCTCGATGTAGGCGAATCTAATAAAGGGGCTTAAAGTCTAAAATATAAATACAAAATAAGATTCGGCATTTTAAAGAACCCCAAATATTGCTCAAGATATAAACTAAAAGCATTGTTTCTTGACCCTTTTTTGGGGTCATAGTTCCCAAAATCAATCAAAGCCTTTCTTTTTATTGGTACAGAACCTTTGGTACAAGTTCTTAGAGATTCATAGACTTAAACTCAAGTTTTTGTTATGAAACCAGAAAATCCTTGTTTTTGGTCCCATTTTCCTACCTGGTTAAGGCAATTACCCCAAAACCAATCCCAAACTTCCTTTTCAAGTATGAAACCTTATAGTAAAACTTCATAGAGAAAGATAGACTTATACGCACGTATTGTCATGAAACCATATCTTCGGACAAAGACGGCGACATTTCCATACTATTATACGGCAACATATGTTTATGTTGTATAAAACAAGGTGTGTGTGAATTGTGCTTGTGGTCAGTTTGAATTTTAGAAGTTTCTTGCTGTATTAAAGATTATAGTATATGTTTCACATGTTTCAGTAACTGAACCACCTATTGGTATCAAAACAACAAACAGTATATAAATACATATGCATACAAGATAAGAACTTTCCAGCTCGTGAACTTGGGTTTTATTTAAAAGATTATGTCGGTTGGTTATGCCATCTCATTTATACATTTATAAAAAAATGGCAATGATAAATCTAGACAAAAGTGATGATTATTAAAAACCCTAACCTCCTCATGCTTATTTTCAGCAGATAATGTTTTTATTTGCTTCCCTAAAACCATAACGGTCTGTTCTTGTCCTCGGTCAGATCTTTTTAATTGTGTTTGGCAGATGAAAAAATTGTTGTTCTGGTTTCTGCCTTTTAAAATTGTCTGGGAACATCCTAAAATGCGTCAACATTGCTCATTTATCTTTCCTTTATTTTAACATACACATTTGTATCTTATACCATAGTACTAGTTTAGAATGTAAAACTTGAATTTGCTGTCAATTTAACAACAATATTCTATGCAGAGTTAAACTGATATTTCAAAAAATAATTAACAAAATACAAAGTTTTTCCTGCCTGCCAGGTCTTAATATCTTTCACATGTTTGGGAAACCAGCATTCATTTTCCATGGCCTCGAGTCATAAATCAATTTTGACAATTATTCAACAGATCAACATAAGATTCAAACATGAACAGATGTATGAGAAATTGAAGAATAATGAAATATTTACTCTCAGTTGATATTCTACTTTTATCTGTATCAATAAGTATAATATACCTCTGATGTTCCATGGTACTGGGTCTTTCAAACTTTCCATCACTTTTAAGTGTTCTGTCTGTAAAGTACTGTGAGAAGTCTGTAAAGTACTAGTAGACGTTTGTATATCTATAAGTTTTTCTGTCACTGTTGAGTGAACTGTTTGTAAAGTACTGTGAGAAGTTTGTAAATTACTGTGGGAAGTTTGTAAATCTATAAGATTTTCTGCCACTGTGAAGTGTTCTGTCTGTAAAGTACTGTGAGAAGTTTGTAACTGTATAAAACTTTTTGTCAAATTAGAGTGTTCCATCCCCAAATTGTTTATTGTTTGTCTCAGTTCTTTCATCTCATCTAGTGATCGTTGGATTTCCAATATAATTTCCTGGTTAGACTGGTCTAAGATTTTCACCTTTAATTCTTGACACTCTTGATACATTATTTGACCTCCCAATCGACATACAGCCTAGAAATAAAGAATTCTATATTCAATGAACATTATTCGTCATCATGTCTTTGTACAATAATCATTTTAAATTCATTTAATAATCCTTGCTTGTCAATTAAAATTGCCAGGCATCTGCTGTGTAATTGATTGATTGATTATTGTTTAATGCCACTGTCAACACTCTGTGTAAATGAGGGTTACATTTGTTGGACAAGAGAAAGTTGTACAATAGGAACATATATTTCATCTTAAAATGCATTTCGAGCTTTGTTTATGATTCAACAGGCCAAACATGGTACAATGATAAAACAATGTGTCATAACTTTAATAAGAAAAAGTTGCAAAACATTACAGTATAACATGGTCAACTACCTACGATGGCAAACAATCTTTCTTTCAAACGGAGTCAGCGGAGTAGTTTTCACAAGGAATCATTGTCAATGGGCCAAACAAGTTCTCATTGGTTTTATTATTATATACACAGATGTTAATGATTGTGGATGGTAAATTTCCAAATAAATTGTTCATGAGTGAATAATTCATCAAAATGTAAAAAAAGCATAGAGGTCCATGTGATTGTTCATTATGTGCCCCAACTTTTCTCTGAAACATTGAATCTCGTTTTATTAATTTTCTGAACTACAGTAAAAGTTAGTCAATAAGAATTGGTTGCGAGTTCAAGGGAGCCTGTGTGTTGCCTGCGATTGCTGCTGTTGCCGTTAAAGTGTAACGGTTTTATTTTTTTTGGCTATTTCCTTATCTTGAAGATAAGCTTCCGCCAAAGTTTCATATCAATCCATAAATGTTTACAAATATATTATGTCAAAATATCTAATCCCAAATTATCTGTAAATGTTAGTTTAAAAAAACTCAGTCTACCAATCGGTAAAATACTGAAAAATGAAAAAAAAAATATGTTTTCAAAATTTTGTTTCAGACCATGGCTTCCAAAATGGTTGTATTGCAGGACCGGAAATTTATTCTCTCGTCCGGTACACGTTTCCAGTCATTAAATTGAAATGATCAATAAGTAACTTAATAACAAGCCCTACATTGACATCCCCTAATTACATCAAGGGTAATAAGTTGTCTGACGGCTAAAATTTACCTGTTCAGGCCAAACAGATAAACTCTTTTGTACCGCACATCAATCGCTCAATTTACAATTAGTTTCAAAATATCACTGGCTTACATCTAACAAATGTAGTTAAAAGGATATAGTTTATCAAAAATAGGTGTTAAAATATGATTTGATAATGAATTAAAAAAGATAGTAAAAATGTTATATGCGATTAACCGACAGAATCACCGACCATGGCTTAACTAGCACACATGTGCAAGTACGAGATTTAATTATGCATCCAAATTCTTCAACCAAAGTGCTTTAGAACACAAAAGGGTAAAGGTTGCAATTTTGTGAATTTAAAATAAAACATTGAACTGTATTTAGTTAGGCAAATAATTTGAAATTATAAATTTGAATTGAAGTAATCTTCATTTGTTCATGATTGTAAATTAGTAGTTTAACCTATTTTTATTCATACATATATAATGCATTTCTTCTGTAAATTCTAATAAAGATTTTTTGTTATAAGTATGATAATTTAAATACACAGTCTATTGTCAATTGAATATATAACCCTTCTGTGTTTTAAAGCACTTTTATTAAAGAATTTGGATGCATAATTATCATTTATAAGTGCTTGACATTGACTGATTGAATTAAACGAAAACCAATTCACTGTCACTAGTTTGTTTGAACTATGACAAAGTGTGATTTGCCTTTGAAGAGTTATATATCAAGTCAGTTCAATATGAGGTCAATGGTAATATTTTTATTTACCAGAAGATATGAGTAATGTCAACTTGTTTATATAAATTTGTAAAATTTTTATTTTATTTTCAAGAAGTATCTCTTCTTGATTTTCTACAAAGATTTACTTATAAAAGTAATTTTCTAACAACCCTTAAATTCTTTAACACATGCCTAAACAGATTTTTTCTGTTATAAATAAAGCGTAACCTTGTATCTCAAGAACTAAACAAAGACAAATATTGTGCATAGATGTAAAATAATTGCGCAAGGCCTTAAAAAAATTGCTCCTTGATGACTTGTTAAATGAGCAGTATTTTGAAGATAACAGACAAATGAAATTTTCATTGTCCATGACATCATACTTTTATAAATAGTTAGGACAGCTATTAACCACACATTATTAGAACAATGTAGTCAAGTGATTCAAAGAGTAGAGGAATACAAGACTGTTTTACTTAAATAAGTAAAAAAATTGAATGGCTTAGGGTTAAAACTCTATCTCAAAATAATTTACATGTCCCAGTAAATAAAAGCACTTGAAAAAGACGGATCACCCCCAGCTTTAATGGGGTTCGTTTTGTTCAGTCTTAATTTTGTAGGTTGTGTTTTGTGTACTATTGTTTGTATGTTGGTTCTTCGTTTTTGGCCATGGCGTTGTCAGTTAAATTTCGACTTATGGGTTTGGATGTCCCTCTAGTATCTGTCGCCTCTCTTGTATAAGTATAAACCAATGACTGAGAGGGTTTTGATTGCGTTTAAGGCACTATAATCCCGAAAATGCTAAAAATTAATATGTTTCTTTATAGTACGTTCATGTATTTCCAGCAATAAAATAACGTAGAAAGAACTACTTAAACTCAAATGTGCTTTGTAAACGTGCACGTATCCGTTTCTTGCTTTAACATTGTCAAATCAACATCCGATAAAAGGAAATGTTTCTGACATTTCGATTTTGCATTAATAATGAGTCTAAAGCTGATGTTAGTACACTGATGTTGCACACTTCGAATGATGTCAATGTAACAATTTATAGTAGAACATGGGGTTCAAATCAAAACTCTAAAATTTTAAATCGTTTTCATGTCAATCGTTGTTATGATGCTCAAATAATTAATCTGATTGCATTTGATTACAAAGTTTATATGAATAAAAACCGCGGTAAAAATATTTGGCTGGCTCAATTATGTTTTGAGAAGTTAAAATGATATTGAGAATGGAAATAGTGAAAGTGTCAAAGATCAAACCAAACCCTAACCTTAACCCTAATCCAAACCAAACCAAAGAGCAGAAAAAGGCTCAAGGCCACAACTGGGTCTTCAACACAGCGAGAAAATCCAGCACCCAGAGGAGGGTTTCAGTTGGCCTCTAATCACAATGGGTACTAGTTCAATGAAAATGGACGTCACATTTAACTGGAAACATTTAAATGAACTAAGATGACAAAAATATTATACAAGACTAACAAAGGATAGAGGCTCCTGACTTGGACATGCGCACAAATGCGGCGGGGTTAAGCATGCTTAGTGAGATCTCAATCCTCCCCTTATACATCTAGCCAATATAGAATAAACAAACAATCAGCAATACGCAAAGTAAAACTCAATTCAAAAGAAGTCCGAGTCTAATGCCAGAATAGGTAACAGAAGAAAATATGCAAAATGACAATGGTATATACATTAAGAATGGACTTCTAGCAGTTTTTGACATGCAATATCCATACATCATTAAAAAAGATTAAGAAATGGTCTCTACATAAACAAGCTTCTACCAAAGTTTCATAGAATTCTATGAAGTTTTGACAATGTGATTGATGTACAACAAACCCTAACCCAAGATTATCAACCTGTTAACTGGGAAAAAAAGCTATGAAGCCCTTTTATCAGTGATATACGAAACATGAATGAACCGATTTTACTGTTTTGCTTTGTAAACTGTATTTTGGTCATAAATAATCTTTTCTCAAACTTACGTTAAATTCAATGAAGGTTTGACAAAGTTATTGATGATTGAAAAACTTTAACCATGGCTGTATCTAAATGTTTACTGTCTAAACAAGTAAGTTTATCTAATACATGTAATAAAAAAATATAGAAAAATGGAAACAAATATTTACAAAATGTTGCCTTGTTAGAAATCTCTAAATTATAAATAAGCTTCTGTTCCACTTTCATAAAATTCCAAAAAGGTTTGACGTCTAATTTATTTTAACTAGTTACATAAATAATGATACACTCGGTCTACATGTATCGCAATTTCGGGCAAAATGCCTTCTGCTATCAGCGCAATCTCGGACTCGTTCACTTGGTCAGAAAAGAAAACTGAGAATTTTACACAAATATCAATTTACTTGAGCTTTGCATTGACCAATGGGATCAATTTATGCTAAATAAATTTACATGTATTAATATAGAGACAAACTTACATCTGATATATCTCTCCATGCTGTATTTGAATAAGCAGTGTCTATTTTATTACTATCATGATGAGCTAGTTTATTCCTGTAACATTTTATCCTGGCAAGATCTGATCCTGGAGTTGTTTCTCCTGGTAGAGGTAGACTGTCAAATCCATTGATTGGTGGACTGATAGAAGTCAAGTTTCTGATTAAACAGATCATCAACGTTACATCAAATGTTTTTGAATCTGGAACTCCTGTAATATCATTAGCAAGAGAAATGTATCACTAACAGTCCTAAAACCAAAGTTAAAAGGTGTAATGATGGAGTATTTAATTCGCCAGTTTCAATATTAGATCTAGCTATGGTTAGATAAAATGTTACTATAAGAATACTGACAAAAATATTTTATACTTCTTGAACATGTCGAAGATATATTTACTATTATATCTATGAAAAAATAAAAATCTCATTCATATGAGGCCATGGTTTTGTTTACAGAATTTGTATAGATTTATTCACAATCAGGACATACATGGTAATTTCAGGGTGAGCAAAAAATTTATATCAAATTTTATACATTGCTTTTTTTCTATTTTCACGAAACACAGCAAATGGAGTGAATGTAAAGACGTCATAAACAATCATAGAAAAACATGACCTTGTGCAATGCCATGATACAGGTATCGACATATTGTAGATCCGTGGATGTGCATATGTATATAACAATATTATTTAGTTTCCTTTGAATTCACTGATAACAAAATCAATATTGATACCAATAAAATAATATTTAAAGATCTAATTACGATGTTGCGTTGGTAACCTTTTAAATAGGTTGATTTAAAGGGTCGATAATTCTGCCAAGATCGTTTCTAAATCCCGGGCGCAATTAACAACATTTATGTTAAAATGAGAATGTGCTATCCTGTTTGAAATAAATTTTCTACAGGTACAACCAAACTTCAAAACCAAATCTTTATAGCTATGGAATAATTCGTTTTCACCAATTTTACTCAAATTCTCATATTTGGTTGGTTACATACTAAAACATATATCCAAATTACAATAAGTCTTAAATAAACAGTCAACATTACATGCACTCAATAATATATATTTATAAGTGCGTCTGATCTAGTGACAAATATACGACAAATATTTCCATCAGATCACCAGTGATGATGATACATGGCTGAAAACACATTCTGTATATATATTTCGTCTAGATATTAGCCCAATAATGTTAGATCTATAAATTTGCTTTCGCATATATAGGGCACTTCATGTGTATTTTAGTCTACAGACATCTAATTAAACTCTGAAAATCTGCTGATTATTATATAATCAGATATAAACATAAACATAAACATAAATTAAATAGATAGAGCCCACAAGCAATTACATTTTTTACGTCTGTTTAATTTCATGTTTTGGGTCCAACAAGGGAGGTTTCATTTCATGTTATAGGTTAAAAAAAGTTAGTCATCCTTTTTACCTGTATTAGAATTATTTTTAATTATTCTTCCATTTAAGGAGTTATATAAAAACATACCATTTCTTGGAATTAAAAGATTCCACTGAGCCTGATTTATGATTCTCTTTACTTTTAAGTCCAAAAGAGTGTTGTGGCTTGTACTCAGTGTTGAGGGTAGAGAGGTAGGTGGAAATTCTCTGTCAAAATAAGAACGGACAGCTCTAGGTGTCACTCCTTTTAACAACAACGCTAACCGGACATAATTCTCCTCTTCTATAGAAAGAGATGCCATGATTTCAGGAATGTCACTGTTTCACGATAGAAGCCTATATCTTTGTAACTTAATGGTTCGTGTATTCCTGAAAAAATAAAGATGTTACTATAAATGAATAAGATATGATGATAGTAACTTGAGGATGTTGATATAATTCATCGTAAGATTAAGATAAGGAGCCGTTTACCCCTTACATGGCTTTTTTTTTTTTTTTTTTTTTTTTTAAATCTTTTCGATGGACTTAAGTATTCATAGTTCCGGCATACTTGCAAAATGGTTAAAATAATCATACAAGGGTAATATCTCCTATGACCAATGATGAGGAGTCAAGGTGATAATTTTGGCCATGCCTACTTATGTGTCCATCTTAATTTTGTGACTATTAACAATTACTCTCTATCAACTATATATAAGTTGTGCAAATAATTTGGCAAACATTGTCTTTCATGAGCAAAACTTGTGGTTTTGTTTTTGTTTTTTTTTTTTTTTTTTTTTTTTTTATTTGTCTCCTCTTTAATTTGTAGATCTTGTCTAGCTAATCAATTTTACTTTAAGATTCTTTCTACAATCGCATCGACTATATTTTCCACAAAAAAAAATCTTAAATAAAAAAACTTCATTTAAGAGCAAAAACTCTTTACTCTTTTTCTTGTTTAGCAATGGCGTTGTTTATTTAATTTATTTTTTTAGTTTGAGCGACCCTTTGGTATCTTTCGCCTCTCTCGTAAAAAATAAAATTACGATTGGAAACATAAAATTTGTCAAAGAGACATCATCCCAATAAAAGAGCAGAAAACATCCCAAGGCCACCAATGGGTCCTTAACACAGCGAAAAATCCTTGCTCCCGGAGGAGGGCTTCAACTAACTCATAAACAATAATATATACTAGCAAAAATGGAAGTCACACTAAGCTCTGAAACATATCAATGAACCAAAATGAAATTAAAAAAAAAAAAAAACATATAAGACTAACAAATTCAAGAAGTTCTAGACTTGAGACAGGTTGAGTATCTCAAACTTCCACCTATACCTCAATTCAATGGGAAATTACACAGCAATACACACAGTAAAACTCAGTTTAAAAGTATAAAAGAGTCTGATGTACGAATAGGTTACAGAAGATACTAAGCAAAAAAATGTCTTCATTGGCCGTCGATTCATGTTCGCCGATTTGATTCAAATTCTCATTTTGGATTTATAACATACTGAAACGTATATCGAAAATATAAAAAGTCTAACACAAACAATTTACATGGCATGGGTTCGATAATATATATCATCGTTTAATGTGTTATTTAGTCTAAACGCCATCTTATCAACTGGTATAAGTAATATAAAAATAAATATAGATGAAATAGATAGCGAACTCGTGCAATTAGATTATTCTAGGTCTGTTTAATTTTTTACATGTATTATAGGTTAAAGATATGTCTCAATCATCGTTTTTATCTGTATATGAATGAGTTTTTGTGGATTGAATCAATCAATCAAATGATTTGCCTATTTTTTTTTTCAGTGTTGACATTATTTTCCTTTTAATAACCGAACACGCATTTTATGCGTAATCCATCTCTAGCTAAGGGATAAAACTGAAGGTCACATGAATACGGATTCAATGAGGTCGAATTATTCACTTGCAAGTGAACAATTCATCATCGATGTTTCTTAAATTATTTTGACAAAATTGAACCATACTAGCTGGTAAAAGCGAATTATTATTTCACTATTTCACTTAAATTAATCATTAAACAAAAAAAATCATGTTATAATTTTGTTATATATCTCGTGGCTAGTGCCCATTTAAGAGGAAAAACTCCAATAAGGAGTTGTCTGATAGTTTTGGCAGAAAAACCAGCTGCAGGTAGACATGGTAGATATAAGGTTAATTTTGACGTTTAGATATTTCTACATAATCAGATTTTTTTATTATAGTTTAAATTTAACGGACAATACGAGTATTTGACCACTATGTGCTAGCATAACCCTTGGTGACAAAGTTGTTTAGAAGGAGGAAATCAAACATAACTCTTCTAATTTACTTCCCACGGGATGATTGAGGACAAGTGTGGTTCCAATTGGTCGAGTAATTTCAGAGGAGAAGACAGATATAAAATTCCTCGATATGGCAATTGTAAAACAATTCAACTGAATTCAAACTAACGGCCTAAATTATGTACAAAAACAAATAAGTAACACAGCAACAAACGAATTACAGGCTCCTGACTTGGGACACGCACATACAAATTGTGGCGGGATTAAATATGTTAGTCGACGCCCAACCCTTTCCATAATCATGGGACAGTGGTGCAACAGAACAATACAAAACCTGCACAACAGAATAAACAAACAACGCATATGATCAATAGTAACAAACAACAACCCCTCAATTATAGGCTCCTGGCTTGGGACAGGCACATATAGAATGTTGCGGGTTTAAACATGTTAGCAGTCGCCCAACCCTCTCCCTAACCTGGGACAGTGGTGTAACAGTATAACATATTAAGAAAAAACTATGAAAATCAGTTGCAAAAGGCTCAACTCATCAGATGGATACAAATAGAAATACATCTAACAAAAACACGGAGTGGACCTGGCTAGGAAGTTGTACATTCCAACAATAAAAAACACTAAGTACAAATCTGACAGTAATCGCAGTTACTGACAGCTAGTTCGAAGCCAATAACAGCTAATAAAAACATCATGCATCCAAGACTAAATCATCATTTAAAGTCTGAAAAAGTGCCAAATTACTATGATGATTCATTAAAAAAAATGTTTTTATTTTTCCCTGACAAACTGCTTCATTTAAACCGCCACACCAGTTGATATCGTCCAATAATTTGAACCACGAGTGTGGAGCTATACTATTGTTATCATTGCTTTTACTAAAAAAAAAAGTCTTATGCATATCGATTTTTTTTTCTTGAATTTATCATTTTATGAAATCTTAGGCATGGGTTTTTATTTTTTTTTTTTAAATCCGCCAACTCTTTTTTTTTTTTTTTTTCAATTTTCAGAACAACAACATTGACAATTCACGCTTTTTTCATTCTTTCAAACCCTAACAGGAACAGTTTCCCTGAAATAATAATAAAAATAATCTGTATAACGACTTTTTTCTGATATTAAATGCATAATTGTAGCATGTTAAAACATATAAAAAAATCAAAAAAAAATTCCGTTTGTGTGCCAAAAAAGTAGTCAATTAAAACTGACCTTGTTGTCAATTGTTAATGCAAATATTTTGCGAAACGAAGCCTAGGTTAAAAACCAATAACCAGAAGATAGTTTTTATCTTTTTCATAATTCTGCCAGATTTTTCATCTCATAGATGAAATGAACAATGGAATCGTCTAAACCGGAAAAACTTCAATTTGAAAGTAACAAATATCCACAAACATGTTTGGAGTGTTCTAGATTATAAATTGGACAAAATGTTCCTTCGATTGGCTAGCAAAAGCCAGCTTGTCTGCCTTATGATTAAACTGATATCATGGTTATTCATTGGACGGATCAGTTTTGTTGACAACATGGATGGCTTTACTTTCAAACGATATGTTTCCAAATTTTATTTCATGTGTTTTCATGCTTGAAGTTTATTATTATCATTTTTCATGAAAGTTGTTAAAAAGCAAGCAGAAGCTGTTTTTTTCCTCGTTTTTAAAATGGCCGTTTATTTCCTGATTGTCCGTAAACATACCCTCTGTTTACAAACAAATGTGGCGATGGTATGTATTTAGTCAAATAAGTATTAAGTCTTGTAAGGCGTTCCTACAATGCAATAAGGCGTTAAAGTAAAAAAATTAATAAAATGGCCTTTCAAGACGTCATAATTTATTGGAATATTATGCATTGCATGTTTAAAACAGCTGCGCAATAATGTGTGAAACTAAAATTTAGGAAAAAGCATACAAAAACTTGTATTGGTAAGCTGAAATATTTATCAATTTTTTTAAATGTTTTTGTGTCTTGTTAGAAACCGTTTTTCTTTTCTTTTCCGACCGCCCGATCCGATATTTTCACATAAAAATCTGTGAACCAACAAAACAAAAAGCCCTGGCCTTAATTAATAATTAAATGAAAGAAATCTGTTATTTCCGGATTTTCTCTGACATCAGAGTTGAACTTCTTTTCAACAATAAATGCAGGAACACATGTATCCAGATTTTCAGTATCCTCAAACTGCGCTATTTTTTCATCATTTTCTAGATAATTTGTATCAAAACCTCAAAAATATTTGTCCAAATCATTGTTTAGAAATATTTTTCTTACAAAATCATATTTTTTCCAGTGTCTATTCGTCATAAAAACGCGTCTCTGTCCGCTACTCTTTCAACCATTTCCATTACTTTAAACTCAAAATAGCCATCATCTATGTATCAAAATAGAAACAGACATCATCAGATCTTTGTATCAAAATAGAAACAGACATCATCAGATTTATGTATCAAAATAGAAACAGACATCATCAGATCTTTGTATCAAAATAGAAACAGACATCATCAGATTTATGTATCAAAATAGTAACAGACATCATTAGATTTATCTGTCAAAATAGTAACAGTAATCATCAGATTAATGTATCATAATAGTAACAGCAATCATCAGATCTATGTATCAAAATAGTAACAGTCATCATCAGATCTATGTATCAAAATAGAAACAGCAATCATCAGATCTATGTATCAAAACAGAAACAGACATCATTAGATTTATGTATCAAAATAGAAACAGACATCATCAGATCTATGTATCGAAATAGTAACAGTAATCATCAGATTTATGTATCAAAATAGTAACAGTAATCATCAGATCTATGTATTAAAATAGAAACAGCAATCATCAGATCTATGTATCAAAACATAAACAGACATCATTAGATTTATGTATCAAAATAGAAACAGACATCATCAGATCTATGTATCAAAATAGTAACAGTAATCATCAGATTTATGTATCAAAATAGTAACAGTAATCATCAGATCTATGTATCAAAATAGAAACAGTGACCATCAGATCTATGTATCAAAATAGTAACAGCAATCATCAGATCTATGTATCAAAATAGTAACAGTAATCATCAGATTTATGTATTAAAATAGAAGCAGACATCATCAGATCAATGTATCAAAAGAGAAACAGACATCATTAGATCTATGTATCAATATAGAAACAGACATCATCAGATCTATGTATCAAAATAGAAACAGACATCATCAGATCTATGTATCAGAATAGAAACAGACATCATCAGATCTATGTATCAAAATAGAAACAGACAACAGTAATCATCAGATCTATGTATAAAAATAGAAACAGTGACCATCAGATCTATGTATCAAAATAGTAACAGACATCATCAGATCTATGTATCAAAATAGACATCATCAAATCTATGTATCAAAACAGAAACAGACATCATTAGATTTATGTATCAAAATAGAAATAGACATCATCGGATCTATGTATCAAAATAGAAACAGCAATCATCAGATCTATGTATCAAAATAGAAACAGACATCATCAGATCTATGTATCAAAATAGAAACAGCAATCATCAGATCTATGTATCAAAATAGAAACAGACATCATCAGATCTATGTATCAAAATAGATATCATCAAATCTATGTATCAAAACAGAAACAGACATTATTAGATTTATGTATCAAAATAGTAACAGTAATCATCAGATTTATGTATCAAAATAGAAACAGACATCATTAGATTTATGTATCAAAATAGAAACAGACATCATCAGATCTATGTATCAAAATAGAAACAGACATCATCAGATCTATGTATCAAACTACAAACAGACATCATCAGATCCATGTATCAAAATAGAAACAGACATCATTAGATCTATGTTTAAAATAGTAACAGCAATCATCAGATCTATGTATCAAAATAGTAACAGTAATCATCAGATCTATGTATCAAAATAGTAACAGACATCATCAAATCTATGTATCAAAATAGACATCATCAGATCTATGTATCAAAACAGAAATAGACATCATTAGATTTATGTATCAAAATAGAAACAAACATCATCGGATCTATGTATCAAAATAGAAACAGCAATGATCAGATCTATGTATCAAAATAGAAACAGACATCATCAGATCTATGTATCAAAACAGAAACAGCAATCATCAGATCTATGTATCAAAATAGAAACAGACATCATCAGATCTATGTATCAAAATAGAAACAGACATCATCAGATCTATGTATCAAAATAGCAACAGACATTATCAGATCTATGTATCAAAATAGAAACAGACATCATCAGATGTATGTATCAAAATAGTAACAGTATTCATCAGATCCATGTATCAAAATAGTAACAGACATCATCAGATCTATGTATCAAAATAGAAACAGACATCATCAGATTTATGTATCAAAATAGAAACAGACATTATCAGATCTATGTATCAAAATAGTAACAGTAATCATCAGATTTATGTATCAAAATAGAAACAGACATCATTATATTTATGTATCAAAATAGTAACAGTAATCATCAGATCTATGTATCAAAATAGTAACAGACATCATCAGATCTATGTATCAAAATAGAAACAGACATCATTAGATTTATGTATAAAAATAGTAACAGTAATCATCAGATCTATGTATCAAAATAGTAACAGACATCATCAGATCTATGTATCAAAATAGAAACAGACATCATTAGATTTATGTATCAAAATAGTAACAGTAATCATCAGATCTAGGTATCAAAATATTAACAGACATCATCAGATCTATGTATCAAAATAGAAACAGACATCATCAGATCTATGTATCAAAATAGAAACAGCAATCATCAGATATATGTATCAAAATAGTAACAGCAATCATCAGATCTATGTTATGGAGCTCAGCAAAATATAAAGTAAAGAGAAAGTGCATAAAATTACTTTATTTTGAAAGAGAAAACAAAAGAAATTCATTGGTGCCAAAATTTTGAATCGGTCAAGTAGCTCAAAAGTTATGACCATTTAGATTTCAAACATTTGGCCATTTTCCTTGCGAAGGTAAAAATATCATATTTTGGGCTATTTGTCAGGCCAAATATATCAAAGGGTTAGGAACTGCAAGTAGTCTATCTGCATTATTGCAATGAGGCTCCTTTATGATTTAAGCCGCTAAAGTCCTTTGGAACATCAATATTAAGAAACCTACAATATCTCAAACTTTTGATTTAGTTTATTTTTGCTATGTGTCAAGGGCATCTTTGAATAAGCTGCTATGTCTAGACATTCATATCTTCAAATGGAAAGCAGGCAGAGGTCTGTGTGTGTGTTTTTGGGTTTTTTACCGTTATGTAGAGACCTAAACAGTTAACAGAAATATATTAACACACGTATTGCCAACATTTCTGATATTTTTGTAGCCGACTAAAAATCATGCCGGCAGGCCCCTTTTTAGGTAGTTTTTGGCAGAAAAATACATGTTTGGTAAGACAATGCGGAAAAAAATCCTAATTTTTCTACTACTTGTTTTGTATTGGTATTTAGCTGTTTCACAAATAAAATAAGCTCTGTTAGCTGAAAAAATTATTGAATTAAAAATCAGCATTTTGACATTAATTTTTTGGTATTTTCGCCAAAAATACACTAAAATTGACACAAAATGTAAAATTTTTAATTTGACAGTAATTTTTCTGAGAAATTAGTTACTGTTCCTGTGACTTTACATGTAAAAGCACATTTTGTCATATATTAATAGAATTAAATGCAATAAAAATTGTAAAAATTGTTCAAAATAAGAAATGTTTTGACAATTTTGAAAATCGCAGATTTTATCAAATATTTGCGCAGTTATGCAAAAATTTAATGAAAATTGGAGATTCCTTACACTTGTTTGGTATCATATTAAAGCTTAAAATCTTAGCTTTAAAATGAACATAATTTCATTGTACTTGACTGATAGATTTTATCCTAGAATGAATTTGGTTAGGTGTATACCTGCATGAAAAAAATTCAATAACTTTGAAAACCCAAATTTTGACCGAGAAAATAAAATAATCCATTTGAACTCTAAGATTTAAGTCATTGCTTAGTCAGACATTGCTATAATGATTTTTTCTCTTGGAAAATGTATTATTTACACTAAACTATTCTCATTATCAAAATAAAATGGTAAATATTTTACAAAAAACTTTTATTCCAATAAAAATGGATATGTCGAGAACTTATTATATATAAAGACCAAAACCAATGCAGTCTTTAAGTCTAATAATCAATTGGGATTTGCAATAGTAACTATCTGAACTGTTTTGGTATTTATAATAATAATGATACAAAACTATTCTTCATTTGACTAAATTTATTGAGTGTTCTAAAGTTTATATTTTCAGGTCGGAGCTGTTTCTTCACCAGAATTTACCATATCTACAAAAGACAATATGTACACTTTACAAATTAAATATTTTGCATTTGTTCAATTAATTTGGGAGTTTCTTAAAATCATATAAAATCTGGTTTACATGCAATCTGCAAAAGAGACTTTATTTTTGAGATTGGCTGCTGACAAAGTGTTTTTTGGGGGGGGGGTAACCGTCATCAGGGATGCTCGATGTCAAAATAAACAGATAAAACTCAATATAGGTCAAATTAATTTGCTGCAATAATCCTACAAATAAAGCATTACAATGATAATTAGCACCTGAAAAAAGAAGAAAAAAGTCCCTGGATAAGTCTCTACAAAAGAAGAAAAATAGGTTAAGAACATAAAAGAAAACTAAAAAATTAGGGCTGAAAGAAAAGAAAACAATAAATAATATTGCTGTAAAATAGTCTACAATAAAATCCACACATCACCATTCTGGTATTCCTCTATATAGTAGGCTCCTTGAAAACATTGCTGTTGCTGTCATTGACATCATCACCCTTATCAAAGTCGTATGCAATAGATGACAACCCTGTATCTGCATCATACCCTGTGTACTAAAACTCCTTCCTATCAGCCTCTCGATAAAATCTGTAGTCCACTCGTCTAACTACAATAAAAGCTGGATCCAGGGCGCAATCTCAACACGTTCCTCTCCATGTCGTTGTTCCCTAGAGTGTTTCCTTGTCCTAGTGGTAAACCTTAACTTAATCAAAACAAATCTAGACTGTTAAAAGTATGGTTTAAATCTTAAACAAAATGAAGAAATTGGTTTAAGTAAATTCCTATACATGTGTGTCCCAGTAATAACCATTTTTAGTGGAGAAATCGTTTCTCATTTTACACTGTATTCAATTCTTTTTATTTGTATCATATTATATTTCTGAATCTGTTTTCTATACTTCGTCAAAAATTTCTTATGTTTTGCAGTTTGGAAAAAAAATGAAAACAACGCGTTATAAATTTTGTCCAAAGCACTTTTCTGGATTTACCTTCATCAGGAACATATTAAGATGTTTTTAACTGTGAATACCTATAGGAACCCTTTATTTTACTTCTATTAAATGCTTTGACTGGTGGTATAATAGCACTATCTTTAAGCATTGTATAAATTATTTTGTTTTAAAATTTAAAACATTGTGCAGAAGAAATTTATTTAGTTGAGCTGTAGAATTATGTAATATTAAATTCAAATCATTTACACATACACATACATGTTCAGGATGTGCTTCATTCAAACTTTCTAACCAATTCACTATATGGGTTTTGAGTCCAATTGGTATTCCCTCCTTGGCGTTGGTAGCGACTCTCTGCTCTGCATGACTCTGATGAGGCTGTCTAACTGGGAGAAGATCCTTTCAGTCAGATGAATGGACAGACAGTATTATTCCTATAAACACAACAAACCTTTATTGTATAAAAGACTAACTAGTTAAATCAAATTTCAAATAATCTGAATTTTAATACAAAAATTGTTCAAAGGAAAAATATTTTTAATCCTGATCATATATTTAGGTAGTCATAAGGTACATATGTTATAAGTAAACACAGTATCTGCTATTCTGTTTAAACATAACTGTCATTTAATAGGCATCAATATTAGTGACATATTGATTTCAAAAGTCAAGAAATAAAATCAAAAGTTTGAATATAAATATAAATGAAAGATGCAAATATCAACTAAAATTCTTTTCAAACAACTAAGAAAATAACTACAGTCTTGTTTATTATGACAAATCAATTTAAATAACATACTGTTGAAAAATCATAAATGTAAATGTACATGTATTAAATGTGTGCAAATATTCTTCCAATTTGTAATATACATTTTTGACAGAAAGCATTTTGAAAAAGAAAATTTTAGTTCATTATGCCTAATCCATAAGTTTAGAATGAATATATAGTTGGTTAAATACTAATCTATGGTTTAAACAACATATTTCTGTCTCAAAATGAAAAATAGAAATGTTATGTGTTCAAATCATACCAACTATCATCAAATGTAATGTAAAGCACCGAAAAATCCGAGTATAATCAATTAATAAAACCCGAGAAATTCCGAATGGATCACATTCTAACGATAGGAGAATTTACCTCATTATATATTAATGGCTGAATAAAAGGCTATGGGGAGCGTTTAAAAAAATTGCTGGTAGAAAGTCCCTTTCATTTTATAAGTTTAATATATTTAAAATACACCTTTGAAATACTTTTAAGTTATTTTTGTTGACTTTTATGTAAAAAGGAATTCCCTCCTAAAATGGGACAGATTTGCTAATAGAAGATATAATAACGGTACTTACCATACGTGATGGGCCTCCGTGGCCTATTTCCAACGTTGTCTGCTCTCTCAGTAAGCCGTCCGTCCAAAAAAGTTTCAAATTTCATGATTTCATGTCAGGCACAATGGTGGATACGTCACTTCCGGAAGTCAAGAACAGATAACTCTTTTCGCAGATTTTTGCGTGTTAACCACGCCTTGCTCATACAAAATACCCAATCAATTCCGCAAGCCGCTATTGTTTTCCATGTGAAACCATGGATACGTGTGGAAGGAGAAAGTTCTGGAATTTCTGAATCCGATTGTCAGTGTTGTTTACAATGTGGTAAATGATTTTTGTTCACATCTAATTCAAAGATTTTGCATATCTATACTGAAAATCGACCCTAAATATGACTGACAACCGGATCATGAAACTTGAATATATTTCAAAAATGTTAAGCCATCAATGAAGACAATCTGACAAGTAACAGCTTGCGGAATGAATTTCAAAATCAGTAGTACCTTTGACACATAGTTCTTCCGGCGGCCATTTTTTCAAAACATCTCCACTTCAAATATTTTTTATCGTATCAATTCACTCCAATACCCATAAAACTTATATATTTAGAAAGATAAATGTCTGAACTTTAATTCCATATCAATTTTTCGCTCATACAACATATTTTTCACCTTTTTCGAAGCAATTGAAGTTTTGCCGTCGCAAGGAAATCATTACGTTACGATAATCGCAGTGGCGACCTCCTATCTATGTACTAAAATAAGAACATCAATCATCAGATCTATGTATCAAAATAGAAACAGACATCATCAGATCTATGTATCAAAATAGAAACAGACATTATCAGATCTATGTATCAAAACAGAAACAGCAATCATCAGATCCATGTATCAAAACAGAAACAGACATCATCAGATTTATGTATCAAAACAGAAACAGACATTATCAGATCTATGTATCAAAATAGAAACAGACATCATCAGATCTATGTATCAAAATAGAAACAGACATTATCAGATTTATGTATCAAAATAGACATCATCAGATCTATGTATCAAAACAGAAACAGCAATCATCAGATCTATGTATCAAAACAGAAACAGCAATCATCAGATCTATGTATCAAAATAGAACAGACATCATCAGATCTATGTATCAAAATAGAAACAGACACAGATTTATGTATCAAAATAGACATCATCAGATCTATGTATCAAAACAGAAACAGCAATCATCAGATCTATGTATCAAAACAGAAACAGCAATCATCAGATCTATGTATCAAAATAGAACAGACATCATCAGATCTATGTATCAAAATAGAAACAGACATTATCAGATTTATGTATCAAAATAGACATCATCAGATCTATGTATCAAAACAGAAACAGCAATCATCAGATCTATGTATCAAAACAGAAACAGCAATCATCAGATCTATGTATCAAAATAGAAACAGACATCATCAGATCTATGTATCAAAATAGAAACAGACATTATCAGATCTATGTATCAAAATAGAAACAGACATCATCAGATCTATGTATCAAAACAGAAGCAGACATCATCAGATTTCTGTATCAAAATAGAAACAGACATCATCAGATTTAAGTATCAAAATAGAAACAGACATCATCAGATCTATGTATCAAACTAGAAACAGTCATCATCAGATCTATGTATCAAAATAGAAACAGACATCATCAGATTTATGTAACAAAATAGAAACAGACATCATCAGATCTATGTATCAAAATAGAAACAGACATCATCAGATCTATGTATCAAAATAGAAACAGTAATCATCAGATCCATGTATCAAAACAGAAACAGACATCATCAGATCTATGTATCAAAATAGAAACAGACATCATCAGATCTATGTATCAAAATAGAAACAGACATCATCAGATCAACGTATCAAAACAGAAACAGACAACAGTAATCATCAGATCTATGTATCAAAATAGAAACAGTGACCATCAGATCTATGTATCAGAATAGTAACAGTAATCATCAGATTTATGTATCAAAATAGAAACAGCAATCATCAGATCTATGTATCAAAACAGAAACAGACATCATTAGATTTATGTATCAAAATAGAAACAGACATCATCGGATCTATGTATCAAAATAGAAACAGACATAATCAGATCTATGTATCAAAATAGTAACAGTAATCATCAGATCCATATATCAGAATAGAAACAGTCGTCATCAGATTTTTGTTTAAAAATAGAAACAGCACTTAGAATATCTATATATCAGATTTATGTTTCAAAAGAAATGGCAATCATCAAATCCATGTAACGAAATAGAAACAATAATCTTCAGAATAGAAACAGTAATCATCAGAATAGAAACAGTAAACATCAGAATAGACACAGTAATCTTCAGAATAGAAATAGTAATCAACAAATTCATGTACAAAACTAGAAAAAGTATTTATCAAATCCAGGTATGAAAATAGAAACAGTATTTATCAGATCTATGTATCAAAATTAAAACAATTATCATGAGATCCAGGTTTCAAAATAGTAACTGTAATCAATAGATCCATATATCAAAATAGAACCAGTACTCATTAAATCAAGGTCAAAATATAGACACAGTCATCATCATATCAAAGTATTAAAATAAAGACAGCAATCATCAGATCGAGGCATCTCAATAAAACAGTAACAATCAGGTTATATACCCTTCTGTTTGCCTTTTAGCTCGTCTTAAAGCTTTGAATTTATATGATCAACTTAACTAATCAAAATGAGCACTGCATAAATGGAAAGTCCTACCCAAATAAAAAGACTTTCACACACAGTAGTACCCATTGACCCACAAAACACGAATAGTTTGCCCCGGTAAAGGCTACGTTAAGTTTATCAAAGTAATTGGACTCGATTTTTGAACTTACAAAACTCACTAAACCTCTAAAATGCGAAAATGGATAGTTGTTCAACTGTTTTTCAAAATAAACGGTTCACTACATTCAATCTCATATCACAACTTTTTTAAGGAGCTGATTGGAATAGATATAATAAATATGTCCCCAAAAGTTTATGAAAACTGCTCGAAGCGTTTTTGAGTTTTTGTCAGAAAACAGGAAAATTCACCCATTTTATGAATGAAATTTTAAACCTCCAAAACATTAAATCAGATTTTTATTGAATAGAAAGGAAACGTATGTCAATAAGTATAAATTATTCACAAAAGTTTCATGAAAGAAGCTCAAAGCACAGAAAACTGCAAAATCACACATTTTCTATTAAATAAAATTCCAACTCAGAGGCGTAAAATCTATAATTGATGAAAATCAAGTGAGAGCTAACTTTAACATATATAAAACAATTAAGAAACGTTTTATTAAGATTGGTGAAAGAGTTTTCAGCAATTGTCCGAAGTGTTAACGAACAGCGGGCGGACGCACGGACAGATGGACAAAAATATACCACATATTGCCGTAAACGGGTGTATAAAACAAATATAACAGACAGCTACAAACAACTGAATAATAAGCTCATGACTTCGAACAAGCACATATATACAGTCCGCCAAGAGTTAAGCACCACCTTTATATAATTGGCAATATGTTTTAATTTTAATGTTTGGTGTTATGAATTGCCAATTACATACACTAAGAAAATTCATTACGACCAAAAGATTGAAATCCGATAAATCCGTCAAGAAACTTTTTATTAGAGGTCCTTTGTACTTTTACAAATGGACTGTTTCGATAACTTTAAATCATCTTCCTACTGTCATATGTACAGATGAAATTTGACCTTCATCAAGTCATTGTGTAATATTGCTAGGCGTAAGTTATCTGTGGCTGAATGTTGGCAATCAATTGGCATATAAGTATCCGGTAGGAGTACTAGGAGCATAGGTAACCATTTCAATGTTAATCACACCGTCATTGTCAGACTTTTACAACGTAATGTTGACACATGAACTGTAAATGATAGACCAAGGTCCGGAAGATCCCGTTTAACCACCCGTCGTGATGACAGACTGCTTATTCGTCGTGCTAAAGACAGCCTATTTACTCCTGCCTAACAGCTTTGACACCACTGGCCTCCCGGTGGTCGTGATAGTGTTCGCACATTGATTCGATGACTTCAGAAAGGTAACATTAGAGCACGTCGTGTTGTCAAGAGATCTATGATTACAGTCAAGCACCGTAAAATCAGGTTTCAATGGGGTAATAACCATCGACGCTAGGACATGAGAAGCTGGAAAAACAATTCATTGGTCAGATTAGAGTCGGTTTCTGTTACGACCAGAAGATGGCGGAATACGAGTTTGGCGGGAAAATAAAACTGCCTATGACCAAAACAACATTTACCCAACGACTGCATTCAGTGCTGGTGGTGTTACAGTATGGGGATGCTTCTCATACTGTTGTAAGCTAGGTATGCATATTCTGCAGGATAACATAACCGGACAGACACACAGGGATTTGGTGCTCAGAACCATTTGTTCTCCCCCATTTTGACAATCACTTACTTGCGTCAAGACCCTTGTACATAGACGACAACGCTAGACCATACAGGGCAAGGATTGTAACCGAGTACAAAGACTAAGAAGCCATTGACACTATCTTTTGGCCTTCCATGTCTCCAGACATGAACCCTGTCGAACATGTCTGGGATGCCATTGGCAGAAATCTCAATCGCAGAGATCCACAACTGCAAAATCTTGGCGATTTAAGAGTGACAATTGTTGATGAATGGAAAAGATTTCCTCAGCTAAAGTTCAGAAGGCATGTACAGAGTATGAGACACCGTGTTATGAAACTGTACCGAAAGAGAGGTGGATACACATCCTATTGACTCGAATATTGACATGAAATTAGTCAAACATACCAAAGATTATTTGTAGAAAATTTGATTGATATTGGGTCATTAATTGTTGTAAAAAAATTAAATCACAGTGACACTTAAATTCCGTTTCTGATTTGTGTAATTTGCACTATTTCTATGATTGCCAAATTTAAATGCATAGAATCTGCCCAAGTGACCAAAGTTAAGTTTATGGTTTGTTTATGACATATGTTAGCAAAATTGCTACATGAATGTTTTCTCTTTTTCGAGGAATAACTTTTTTTTTTAAATGAAAAAAATGTCGATGCAATAAAAATAGGTGGTGCTTAACTTTTGGCGCAACATAAGCCTAGCGGCACAACATAAGAACACTTGGTAAAACGAACGTCGGAAAAGGCTCAACTACTGGACAAAAAACAACTGTTCATACCAGTAACAATCATTGTACGACTGTCTTTGTCTGTGGAAGACTGAAATCTGCTTTATTTCATGTAACAGTTGATTTATGTCTGTCCCAACATTTTTATGGGTTGTGAAAAGCAATTAATGCCATCAACAGCCATTTAAGGACTGTTGCAGTGGTTTACGGCGTTGGCACAGTCAAATACTATTTGTAACAGTCTTTTCAAAAGTTGTGACAGTTGTATAAAGTTTGTCCCAACCTTTTAAAAGTTGGGACAGTTAAATTTGTTTATGTCAACTTTTTAGACGTTGATGCAGTCAAAAAATGTTTGTTACAACGTTTTTAGAGTTGTGACAGTCGTAAAATGTTTGTTAAAACTTTTTAAAGGTTGTTACAGTCATTAAATGTTTATTTCAACTTTTAAAGGGTTGCAACAGTCGTTAAATATTAAAAACAAACATTTCATGGGTTGTTGCAGTCGGTAAATATTTAATACAAATATTTTAACGTCACGGTTGCAGCTGTTCAAAAAATGTTTACACGTCTCACCCTCTCAGGATTTTATACAGCATAAATGGATAATTTTATTTTATCAAAGTGTCACGTATTGATACAGTTGTGAAATTACCCATAATTTATATTATTATCATCTTTTGTTGTTGTTTTTTATTTAATTATTTTGCGATGGTTATTTGACTTTTGTCGTTTTCCGTTTATTGCCATGGCATTGTCCGTTCCATGATTTTCGACTTGTGTATTTGACTTTCCCTTTATTACGTTATCTTTATTTTTATAATGTCTATTGTCCTTTAAAACTTGTTTTACATACCAGAAGCCGTCGTTTAAAAAATAGAGTTTAAATATTATTGCAGAAGATGGCTTATGAATATTCATTGAAATTAATTATATTTGAAATAGTTTTTATAAATTATCATGATTATGCGGAAGTGAAAATGATACGTCAGTGTACCTGAAGTTATTCTAAAGAATATGACTAAGTTATCTATATTATACAGCATGATAAAACTGGTTTAATTTGAATTACTATCCATTTAGGACATTTTCCGAAATCTGTCAAATTTTATTAAAAACGGAAAATAATTCTTCACCCGTAAACGATTTAACGTTATTGTACCCTCTTTATTTTTGTTGCATTCTTGTCGGCAGAACAGCGGGTCTGCAAACTATATTTTACACAAATTGCACAAGGGAAACTACAGTACAATATAAGCTGAGTTGGAAATTGCAATCGGTGAACAATATTTTAAAGCATATCTATCAGAATAATCATGGATCCAAGATTTGTAAGCAAAAATGTGCATATTTGTTACATTTGTTCTTCCTACAGGTATGAATCGACGTTGTATATCACCGCGCACTCGTGCATAGTAGCATATTCCAAGGCAAATTTTATGCAACGTTTAAATGTTTATGTCATTTAATCCCTTATGACTTATGTACATCACATGAATCCCAAGGGTGACAAGGGAATAGAAAAAAAGGTTTCTCTTAATCTTCATCCAGTCACTTGTGGATCCAGAAGAGGGGAGGTGTTCCTGGGATTAGAACCCCCCTTTTTTTGGGAGATTATTGCATTAAAAAGGAACATGTTAATTTACGTTTTTGATTGAGTTAAGCCTTCCAATTGATGTTTTATCGTGTGTTTTTCTATGTTGTGATGTTATACTATTGTTTCAGAAAAAGGGAGAAGGTTTGGTACCATTAAAACGTTTAATCCCACTGCAAAAGTTTGCACCTGTCCTAAGTCAGGAATCTGATGTACAGTAGTTGTCGTTTGTTTATGTAATTTATACGTGTTTCTCGTTTCTCGTTTTTTATATAGACTAGACCGTTGGTTTTACCGTTTGAATGGTTTTACACTAGTACTTTTGGGGCCCTTTATAGCTTGTTGTTCGGTGTGAGCCAAGGCTCCGTGTTGAAGGCCGTACATTGACCTATAATGGTTTACTTTTATAAATTGTTATTTGGATGGAGAGTTGTCTCATTGGCACTCACACCACATCTTCCTATATCTATATAAAGGATGATAGGGGTGTTCCTTGGATTGGAACCCCCTTTTTGAAAGATCAATGCATTATAAAGGGGACATATAGTTTGAACCCTTCTTTATGCTAGGTTGGGACCCCCCCCCCCCTATTTTTTTAAATGGCTGGACCCACGCCTGTTCATTGTCTTAGTGTTAAACCCTAACATGTGGGGCACTGGTTTGGTTGTGCCGGATGGTCTATTACAGGACCTATATATATTGTATGTTAATGTATTGAAAACTGTCTCTCAGTCTCCTTAAATTTTCATGACATATTTGTCACTGGATTTTTTATAACCAACAACGAACCAATCTTCACATGTACATATTCATATAATTGCGCTGCTAACGCTGGTTTACAAGTATTTCCTTGTATTACTAAATTACCCTTGTGGGTGATGTACAATAAATTGAATAATTACTATATATTATTTATATAAAATATTAAATAGAATTTAGAAAATTCAAGTTGAATTTTACTACAAAGCAAATATTCATCTAAAAATGTTGTGAAAATTATAAATTTTATTAACTTATTTAAAGCAAGAATGCATTTTAATATATTTTCAAATAATTCCTGAGTCATGGACAACAAAACATGAATATATTTTATAAAATAAAGCATTGAAAGTGAATATTTATTAGATGGTTCAAAATAATATTAACCATTAATATAAAACAATATTAGTAGATAAATGTTCCTGAAACAATGTACAGAGTCATAACAGTTGCCATTTAAAACAGTTAATTAAACAAAATTAGTTAATTGTTTCATGTCCCTAAGGATTTATATTGAACAAGTGTTGTAGAGGTTGCATCTTTTCTCAAAATGAATTATTACAATGAATAAAATATCTATAAATATGCAGGGATGACACTCTGTACAGGGCACGTAGATTTGTCGTATATTATCAATATAAAGAACTATTAATCAAATTGGTGTGACCTAAACTATGTATTTAATGTGAACTCAGTTTTTATATAAATTGTGCCCTGTTACTAATAGCATGGTTAGTCAAAATTCATTAATGCCTTTTTACTTGTTTTGGTTTTTGGGCTGCTGTCTCTTTGGCATATACCCAACAACTCCTTTTAATCATGTTTTGGAATTGGCATGAATGGCCATTCATATCAACAAATATGTAACATCTGCATAAATAGTATCTAGTTTTAACATTCAAGTGTCTTTTAATTTATTCCACCATTAAAGGACTTTCTATTCATCAGTCATATTTTTCTATATCAGTATATGTGTTGAATTGTGTTTTGGTTACTTTATTGTTGCCAAATTTGTTGGGTTGATGTATCATTAATATGTATCTCCTTTCATCATGTTCATTCACATCTGACTGCAGTTTTTTTGCCTTTTCCAAATGATAAATATTTTATTTGTATTTATTTTATGTTTAACATTCAGTATGTGGGAAAAACAAATAAAAGTCTATCTGTAAGCATATTTTTTATGTAAACAAGGTCTAAACTTAAGTATTTTATGAAACTTAAAATATTTGGTTATTGATATTGTACTAACAAGTAAGTTGTCACAAAATTGACTTAGTTAACTACATGGTATGCCTCAGAATTTAGTTTAAAAACCTATAATTCAACTTCAAAATAAATAATTATACAAATATATTTATTGAACATGAATTCATGAACACGTAAATGTGATATTGATTTAGAATAGGTAATAATCAGGATGTTAACACTGAAAAGGTAATAATCAGGACTTCTTAAATACATGTTATATGTAATACACAGATTAAGACACAACAGTTTATTGCCTTGAGTGATGAATATTAAACTGTCATGGGTATTGCAGATGAATTTATAATGATGTCCACAAATTTGTCATGTCCTCCTCAAATTGTAGATATATTCATAATTAATTGAAAATTTAAGAAAAAATGGACATAATTTTGTTCTGGTATTTTGGATATATATATATATACTTGTATAAAATACAGGTTTTTTGGTATTGATTTAAATTATCAACGAAAAATGAAAAAATAACTAAATTAAATATAAAATATGTTGTCTGGGGTAAAAAACTGCAAAGCATTATTTAATACAAGCTGTTATAAGTGAATAGTATACTGGGTAACATTAAAGATGTCAAATTAAACTCAGGGTTTACTACTAAATATAAGAAGGAAATATACTTTTTTAGACTGCTTAAAATGTTAAACGAGAGGGTCAACCATTGGACAAAGATTCTACACATTTACATGATTTACCTAAAACAAGGTTTATTCATTCATGACACAAAATTATGCACATGAGTCACTAGACAAAAGGAAAGTCTATAGGGTAGCAACAGTCCATTTGTTTCTGGTTTTTTTTTTTTTTTTTTTTTCATTCTTTAAACTCATCTTTTTAGTAATTTATTTCCTATTAAAATGATCAAAAGAAACATGTTTTAGAGAGAAATAACTATGTCTGAATTTAAATATTGATCAAAACAAGTATGGTGCTAGCCTCAATTAGACAGTAACCCTTCAATGGAGTACACACCTAAGAAAACATTAATGTAGAAAGAGAGACAATATCTTTTTAGAAACAGAACCCCCAAAAAAGGGTTAATTCTTCTTGTTATATGGGACTTATAAATTCAATTGTATAATAAGTCATAGAACTTTGTTATCAAGCAAATTAGGATCACTAGTTTTCTTTTAGTTTTGATAAATACAAATAAATATAAACAATATTCATGATATTAGATTAGTTTCAGTACTTTATCCATAATGTATATTTTTTTTGTAGAATTCACATTGGTTTGAGCATGATTCCCAGCCAGATTATGAAGCTGGTCAACAGGAAATACATTTATATATATATATAGATGTCACTAAGTAACTCTCATAGCTGCAAATTATGATTCATAATTTGGTGTTACTTGCTTATTGCTTTAAAAAAAAACAAACAGGGATTACAGCATTATGCCGTCATGATGATGGGATGTTCGGATTAGATTGGAAAGAAGAAAATTGTGCATTGAACAAAAACCAAACTTACAATTTGTAAGCAAGACTACATTGATTATTTGATGACAATGAATACCTATGATAATTGTTCATCTGAAATAACAATTTAGAATAAAGAGAATTCATAGTTTTCTGGGAAGATTAAAAGTGCATCATATCTTAATTCCATGAAATACCTTGGATAGTTATTCATTTAGAATAGCAAATTGGATTAATGAAAATTCATAGTTTCAGTGAAATTATTAATAGTGCATCACATCTGAATTCATGAATACCTTAGATAATTATTCGATTATAAATTGTCGATTTTGTTTGTCACTAGAGCTTGTGTTACTTTGTTTACAATGTATCGACAATATATAGAACTTTAATTTCATTTGATTTGATTTGATTTAAAATAAGAATTTGGATAATGAGAATTTCTGATTTCCGTGAAATTTATAGTACATCACATCTGAAGTTAATGCTGGCATTGCTATCATTAGCTGCATGTACCACCAGGGCGTGTTATTTAAACAACCTTGACTACCCATGACACTCACTTCTGGTTAGTGTCACGATGATGGAAATTTTTCATGACCTTGACTGGCTTTACAGCCCCCACATAGTCATTGGTTAGAGTCAAATGACTGCTTGCTGTACTTATTAGAGTATACATGTACATGTATACTATATTGACAATAGTCTAAATTACTGTTCATTCTGAAACTGGCATTTTATACTGGTCAAGCATATTAAACAATACATGTACTGCAAAGTATCATTTTATTGTCTCGCCTGCCACAAAAGTTGGTTGTATGCGAGAAATATGTTTTACAATCTGGGGGTGATGACGTAGGTAAACGGACAGAAAGTCACAGGACAGAAAGTCACAGGACATAAAGTCACAAATTTGATCGGACAAAAAGTCACAAATATATTTTTGACAATTGTTTGAATATACATGTACTTTGAAATATTTTCTTTTTATTACATATATTCATTTTTGTCGAGCCTTCGACTTTTGTCGAAAAAGCGAGACATAGCGATCTACATTCCGTCGGCGTCGGCGGCGTCGGCGGCGTCCACAAATATTCACTCTGTGGTTAAAGTTTTTGAAATTTTAATAACTTCCTTAAACTATCCTGGATTTCTACCAAACTTGAACAGAAGCTTGTTTATGATCATAAGATAGTATCTACTAGTAAATTTGTAAAAAAAAATCCATATTTTCCGTATTTAACTTATAAATGGACTTAGTTTTTCTTCCAGTTAACATTACACACAGTCTGCAGGTGAAGATTTAAAACATTTATTAGATTAAAAACTATCCTGGATTTTTACCAAACTTGGACAGAAGCTTCTTACAATCAAAAGATAGTATCGAAAGGAATATTTTTAATTTTTTTTCCTCATTTTTGTTGAGTCTGCGATTACCAGCCAAAGTAGGGGAGACACTGGGTTCCGCGGAACCCTTACGATTTTTTTGGTTAAGGAAATTGATCATAAACCTTGATAAATGAAAATGTATTAAATTTTAATCATGCAAAGGATATATTTATTGGCAAAATGAAGCCATTTAAGTTCCAAGCCACTTTGACTTTTTGTTTTCATAACAATTATTTGATCATTATTGATTTTTATTGAATAAATTTTTATTACAAAGTTGCTTCAGATATAAAACTTCAAGAAAAATACAAAAAAATATTTTCAAAATAAGTGTTTTCTTGTTCAAAGAAAAATTAATCTCAAAACTGAATTGTGACTTTTTGTCATGTGACTTTTTGTCTGTGACTTTTTGTCCGTGACTTTTTGTCCTCTGACTTTCTGTCCTACATTTGATGACGTAAACTATTTTTATAAAGGTTTGTATTTCAAAAGCTAAAAGACCTGGATGCTTCTCATCTTGTATTCAGATAGCTAATATGTTATGAAGTTTCAGTTTGTCATTATATGTCCATTGCACCTGACCTCATTTTCATACTTCAGTGACTGCATGCAAAAATTACTGGTTTTTTTTTTAACAGTGAAATGCTCTCTTATATGAGTAATTCATTTGGATACATTTTTTGTTTATGAGTATCTTGCAAGGTCTACTTCTCTATCAGGTTGGGTTGACCTAACATCGACCTTGATTTTATGGATAAGTGATTAAGGTTATTTCAGTTACATTGTTAAGTTTGTTTCTCAGATACTATATATATCCATTTATATATAAGCAGTACTCCAGTAGATCAACTCATGTATATTTAATGTATAGACATGATGAAACAATTGTAGGTGTCTTTGTCTGACTGGCAGGGTTCATCAGACATTAACCTAAATGTCAGGGGTTCATTGAACAGTGTTGAGTTTTTGTGGTTTGGTCTATTTTTCAATGTTTCTCAGATACTATAAGCTACATTGTACATGTATTATAGTATAGGATCACTATTTTTGGCATACGAAATAAATGTAAGGTGTACATGTTTAATTAGCCGGTTTTATCTGACAGTAACCTCATTTTCCCGATTTGAATGTTTAGTCTTTTTCTCTGTTACTATAAACCATAAACTTTTGGTATGGAAGATCTGTAAGGTGTACATCATCTGTCTGGCATGGATTATTTGACCTGACTTCATTTGAATGGATTATTGATAATG
Organism: Mytilus coruscus; assembly: GCA_017311375.1. Taxonomy (NCBI): domain Eukaryota; kingdom Metazoa; phylum Mollusca; class Bivalvia; order Mytilida; family Mytilidae; genus Mytilus; species Mytilus coruscus. The sequence continues at coordinate 5,123,000 of CM029606.1, forward strand.
TAAAGCTTATGTGATACTTGTTAGACTAGTAAAACCTTATTACAGAATTTCAATAACAATTCAATAATACATCATGTACACAGACTGCATGTAGGTAGAGCAGACGTGACATTTCAGCATGTGCAATCTTATCTACATCACCATCGTGTTGATCATAGCTGCTTTTTGTTAACAATAGTCAGACATCTATTAAGAATGAGACCCATTCATTTTATAATATTGTACTAGTAGTCTTATACAATGTAAATTAACTGGAATAATGAGATGTGGTATGAATTTCAATGAGACAACATTCAACCATAGACCATGTAGACCAAGTGATGTAATTGTAATTAACTATATAATAGGCCACTGCACACCCTTCAACAATGACCAAAACTTATACTTCATAATGAGCACCCTATAAAAGGCTCAGCCATGCATGTAACACAGTCAATATAAAAAAATTCAGATGAGAAACCCAGCAGTGATGACAGTTTAATTTATATCCAAAAGCTACAAACAAACAAATATGTTAGACAATATGACATCAACTGAAGCGAAAAAACATCACAAAAAGACATCTTGAGGTCAGCATGTAGAATTTAACAAGACCGAAGTTAATAATTAATACCACACGCTCTAAACGGTGGTGTGAATGAATAAAAGAAGTTGTGTACCCTAGTCTAAAACAATGCGAGTCATCTTGTTTTGGAAAGTTTTAATTGCACTGACATGTCATTGAGTTATTGTGTCGGTCATTTACAGTTCGTCTATTCATTTATCATGTTTATAAATGCAGTTTTACTAAGAAAAAATGTATGATGAATTGGTTGAGAAAAACTTGGTGAAATATAAATTAACTCGAGGGTTAATATTTTTGCCTCCATTATGCCATATGAAGAGTTATCTAATATTAAGACATTTCAGAATTTAAATAAAGACACTACTCGGAACAATAAACAGTACAAATATCGAGTCAATATTGAAACTGACTTAACAAAAAAAAAAAACAAAAACAAAACGGTAAAATAATATAAATTGAATTTAAATACATTTAAGAATATTTTTTTTTTTTTTTTCCATAGCTGCAAAAGATGCATGGAATGTTCATCACAACTTAGATTTTTTTATATATAAATCAAAATGGTTATTACGGTAATTTTTATAATTTTGTATGAAAAAAAAAATTAGTCTCAAGAGCTTAAAAACAATCAAATGAAATCTATAGGTGTCCATGCCGTGTGAAATAAGCCCTAGGGAATAAGTAGTTTTATACGAGAATAAGTTTGACTGGGTTTACAGTATATTGACCGTTATTATGAAGTAATGTGATTCGTAAATCTGCGGGTATTGGAGATAAAAACCTTGCATGCATGAATGATTTCACAACTAGCCTATAAAAATTAAAACGTTGTCATTATGATAATTTCGAAAAGTGTCAACTGTTACAGTTAAAGAAACATTTGTTTACAAATAAATTGTGCCACCTTGATCGATTTATCTGACAGGTATATGCAGTTAAGTATTAAATGCGTATAAAACAGTCCCGTGTGAAATTGGAGGTATCTAAGGATGGTCAGAACTTTTTCAAAGAGATGAGAGACAAGGGAGTGTTAAATAAGTTAATAAATTTATTACGTTTACCAAATAAGCGGGAAATACCAATATTTTCAGCAGCAAATATTTCAATATTTTTTTTTTTTTTGTCTTTACAATTAGTTTCTATTTAAATAAATGTATAAAATGGATGTGACAGTTGTGTCTTTTCTATAACAACTTTCTTAAATTGCACATGATTAAATTGTATCATAAATAATGTAACCTATCCCGTACCGTCAGGAATTTTGTATCCGTGACTTTTAAGTCTATAAAATAACTATCCATTTTTAAAAGTTGCGATACTTATAAATTAACTATTAACAAAAGTACAAACAATGTGAAACTGATAACAGGAAATTTTAACTAATGCGGAAATAATTGTAATTTTTTATACAAATAACTTTCACAATTTCAAAACAATTGTAGGAAATACTCAAATTTTTACATTTGTTCCCTTCAAACAAAAACAAAAATCACGTGCCATAAAAAACATAGATATCACAAGATAATATCTATATACGGAAATGCTAGATGAATGACAAAAAAAGAATTCAATAATAATACATACAAGTCAAGTATTGAGTACAGATTACATTATTAACTTAAACATTTATCGAAGTCAATAACAGCTAATAAATAAATCATGTTATATTAGACTAAAGTATCAACAAGTGCATATCTTACAGATTTCGTGTAAAACTGTCAAGTCTGAGAAAGGCATGACCTTGTGCAATTCCAAAATATAAGTACATTATATCGACAGAATGTAGAAACGCAAGTATATATACTCAGTAATGCACTTTAGTCATGTTTTATCAAAACCAAAATCATTGCAAGCCCTACAAAATTCATTTTTCACCGCAATAGTATCTTTTTATACTGGTAACAGTCCCAAGTTATGTCTCTATGAGATGAAACATAGAGATCGATCATATCTGGGAACCAGTATGTCAACAAATCAAATTATCTATGAATATTATATATCTCCTCAAAAGTCGTGGTTTGAGAAACAGCTGTATTTACAAAGTGCAACCTAATAACTGCAACTGAATAAGTGATATCAATTTTACCTTTCCCCGCTACATGTGACGATTGATAACGGGACTATTTACCGTTAAAAAAAGAAGATAAAAAAATGAAATATATATCAAATCTTAATGTTCTTTAAACTACAGATAATTTTTAAAGATATACCTGTAAATAAGCTATAATACATCTTTTTTTAAAGTCCTAGCCGGTGTGACAATTTCTAATTTAAAACCAGGAAAATTTTGATAGAAAATCAATTAACACGTTTACGGAAGAAATATTAAAATGTTCCGGAAACAATACTCATTTGCTAGATGATATATATGATTCGTCTAAACATCAGCCCAACAATGTTAGATCTGTAAATTTGCGCTAGAAAATTTTTTGTTCTCACCTCCCCGGGATTTGAACTCATGCTACTGAAATATGGTGGCACCAAATCGCATTGCACTATGCCCGACGCGCTAGACCACTCGACCACCTAGGCTCTTTAAAAATTAGCATTCGGTGGCCGGGTGTTACTTTTCCTCGTCAGTTGTAATCTAGAGTCGTAACACAGTACATGATATATAAGTCATGAAAATGGAATTGTTACAGATCAGCTGAATTATCTATTGTAAAGGATCCTACAAATTAATGTAAGATGCAGTCACAGAAATAAATTATATTATAAGTACGTCTGAACCAGTGACGACTCTACAACAGATTTTATCCATCGGATCACCAGCAGTGATGGTGATACAAGGCTGACAATACATTCTGAATATATAATTTGTCTAAACATCAGCCCAACAATGTTGGATCTGTAAATTTGCGTTCTCCCCCTCGCCGGGGTTGGAACTCATGCTACTGAGATATCGTGGCACCAAATCGCATTCACTATGCCCGACGCATAGACCATATATACATTTGAGTGCCTATAAATAGCAACACATGACATACAAATCTATGAGAGTGTGGATTAATCAGTACAGAGATTGATTCAATTACACAAATAAAATTGTAGATTGCCTAACAATGTAATTTTAACACACTATTTATTATGTAAATATAAGAATGTTTAAAATATTTACACAACGATAAAAATAAACGCAATATTTCGCTAGACAAACTAGCTTTATCAAGCGTGCATCTATCCAGGTGAAATCGGATGCAGATGATAAGAAACTTTTGCAGCTCAATGTACATGTTGCACTTGAATTTAGCTGCGTTGTAAAGAAAACATAATTTGGATGAAGTTCAAGATTATTTACAAAGTTGGTGGTTGAAGTTTGCAACGTCCATTGGCCAATATTACAGGATAAAAAGGACGATGGTGTGTATTAAATTATTCTTTATCTTTTCTGTATCTTTTCTCGTCTTTTTCGTTAAGACCATCAGGTTCTAAAGTGTGGAGCTGGTGGATCCAAAAGTTTTCTCTTTTCCTTCTCGCCGTGGTGTCCCACTCGGTGTTGACTTCTATGATTTGGAAAGTAACATTATCAAAAGGATGTTTCTATGAGCGAAAATGTTTCGTGAGAGGACAAATTTTGGTGGTTTTGTACCATGAAGGATGGTTATTGAACCGAATATTGAATTTATCCATTGTTTTTCCCACAAACTGAATGCCACAAGTGTCACATGTTAATATATAACTTGAGTTCTCCGTTTTACAGTTGGAATTTGAGAAGATGGTATAATTTTGTTCAGTAATGGATCTGATGAAAGAACTGCTTGCATTGGCAGCTTTACAACATAAGCAATTCATTCGACTACATTGTTTGTAGCAACCGGGAGGTGGAGTAGACTGCTTTGCTAATACAGATGTCACTAATTTGTCAAGGATGTTTTAGGTCTTCTGAAGGCCATGACTGGTGGTGATGAAAATTCTTTAGATTTGAGTCATTTTCGATAATTATCCAATGCTTCTGAACAATGGATGAAACATTTTTAAAATCCGGATGGTAAGTGAGTACAAAAGGTGTTCTGTTGACTGCTTTATTCTTGTCCTTGTACTCTAGAAGTTCTTAGCGACTAGTTCTGATTGCTCTTTCGAAAGCTGTATCAATTATGTTGTTATTGTATCCTCGAACAACTAGATGTTTACGTACTCATCCAAGTCTAGCATTTTGCTTATTTTCGGTAAAGCATATTCTCTTGATTCGGAATGCCTGGCTGAATGGAACACCACGGGAGCAGTGTTTAGGATGGCAACTTTTATGGAAAGGAGTTGACGTTTGTCCGTTTTTTGTTTTGGTATGAAGCTCCGTTATAATGGTTCCGTTCTGGACGTAACTCGTAGTATCAAGGAAGTTTATTTTCTCAATAGATGTTTCGTATGTAAATTTAATTGAATGGTGGAAAGATTTACAGTGTTATAGAAATTCATCAAGATGGTCTTGTGAATCTGTCCATTTAAAATCAATATCGTCAATGAATCAAAACCTTGACAATGCCTGGTATGGAGCACTAGCAAAGAGGCGTTGTTCAAGTTGGCCTATAAATATGTTGGCATATGACGGGACCATTTGTGTGCCCATACTAGCGCCGTCTATCTGGAGATAATGTTTGTCATTGAAAGAGAAATTGTTGTTCTCCAGCACTAGTTTCAAAGAGTAACAAGGCACTCAGTTGGAGTATTTTTTTCACTACGAGAGTTCCATGCCTCTTCACACGCTGCTATTCCTTCGTCTTGTGGAATGTTGGTGTAAAAAGAAGGCACGTCCATGGATGCGAGTATAGTTTGGTAGAGGATTGAGGCTTTCCATTTTCTTGAGAGAATCAGTTACATCTGGTGATCTGTTTTTTTTTTTTTTTTTTTTTTTTTTTGACAATCGCCAATCAAAAAAAGATGGAATACTAATTTGCTGGACTGACGGATTGACAAAAGACATATATTCCCTTCCGATTTCGTCGGTATGTGACAAAGAAAAGTAGGTGGAAGTGGGAAACATTTATTTTTGGCATTCCATGGATAAAACTAGAGGATCCCGAGAATCTAACAAAAAGAAAAAAAAAAAGAGGAGCGAACACCCTTAGAGTTAGAGTGCGGAAACAAAAATTGGACGGACAGACAAGGGTAACGCTTAAACACCTGTTGCCTAAGGCGGGGGCAAAAGAGAAAAATGAACTGAAAAATTAAAGAAAACAGGCCTGAAAGACCCCCCACCCCATTTCCAGACCTCATTATTTCACAAAACTGCCCTTCAGGGTGCGAATGACCAGTCCCTTATAACTTTCATATTTGTATAAAAAAACAGATTGAAACTATTCTCTTTCTACCTTGTTTCTTTTAAACTTCACAAAATAAAAGTTTTCAATATATGAGCAAAAAACTTATCAGGAAGTTACACTACTGGACGAAAAAACAACAGTCCATACCAGTAACAGTCGTTGTACGACTGTCTTAGTCTGTGAAAGACTAAAGATGACTGTCAAAGCAACTGATACAGTTAATTAATGTCTGTCCCAACACTTGTATGGGTTGTGAAAATCAAAAAATGTTATCAACAGTCATTTAAGGACTGCTGCAGTGATTTACGGCGTTGTCACAGTCAAATACTATTTATTACAGTCTTTCCAAAAGTTGTGGCAGTTGATAATGTTTGTCCCAACCTTTTAATAGTTGGGACAGTTGAAATTTGTTTGTGTCAACTTTTCAGACGTTGATGCAGTCAAAAAATGTTTGTTACAACGTTTTTAGTGTTGGGACAGTTGTAAAATGTTTGTTACAATTTTTTAAAGGTTGTAACAGTCATAAAATATTTATTACAAATTTTAAAAGGTTGCTTCAGTCGTTAAATGTTTAAAACAAACATTTCATAGGTTGTTGCAGTCGGTAAATGTTTATTACAAATATTTTAGCGTCATTTTAGCAACTCAGTGTAAAAAATCACGTCTCGCCCGGCTCTCAAGATTTGATATAGTTGTGAAATAGCCCATAATTTATACTATTATCATCTATTGTGCAGTTGTTGACTTGTTTTGTTTTTTATTTATTAATTTTGCGATCGTTGTTTGTCTTTCTTTTGTCGTTTTCCGTTTATTGCCATAGCATTGTCCGTTCTTTTTGTGCGTTTGACTTTCCTTTAGGTATCTTTAATTTTATTTTATCTATTCAGATTCGTTCATAACTGGTTTTACATACCAGAAGCCTTCGTTTAAAAATAGAGTTTTAATATTATTGCAGAAGATGCTAATGACTTCATTCAAATTTATATTTAAAAAAGTTTTGATAAGTTCTGCGGAATAGAAAATATACCGTGGGTATTCCTGAAGTAAATTTAAAGAATATGACTAAGTTACCAATATTGTACAGCATAATAAAACCGTTTTAATTTGAATTACTCTCCATGAGGGACATTTCCGATGATAAAAGAAATTAATAAATTAGATCTGTCAAGTTTCATTAAAACGGAAAACAATTCTTCACCGTAAACGATTTACCCTCTTCATTTTCTTGTCGTCGACTGATATGTATATAGAGAAGGTAAGTCACTCTAGTTTTGTTTACTTGAGGTACCAATTAGTAATCACCTTAAAACTAATATTAATGGACCTTTCATGTCACTGACTTCTTTCCTTTCAATAATGAATTTGCTCTTTAGGATACACATATTTATTAAATCGGAGCTCAAATAGTCCAGTAATTCATTGTTTCAATCAGGTACTTGTGAATAGGATACCCTTTGGTTTGAGTGGGAATATCCCGAATGATCCCCATGTAGTTTAATTTTGATTTATTTTTTATTAAACGTTTATTTAAATTGTTTAATGAATTTGCTCTTTAGGATACATATATTTATTAAATCGGAGCTCAAATATATGTCGAAGTTACTGACAAACAGCATTTGAGATTTTTGCCAGTCGACTGATATGTATATAGAGAGTATCAGTCGACTGGCAAAAATCTCAAATGCTGTTTGTCAGTAACTTCGACATATATTCCCAGTGAAAACAATTTAAATAAACGTTTAATAAAAAATAAATCAAAATTAAACTACATGGAGGGTCATTCGGGATATTCCCACTCAGGGGCACCCAAAGGGTATCCTGTCCACAAGTACCTGTGAACTGGACCTGCAGGTCGACAAACTATATTTTATACAGGAAACTTAGGTACAGATGTTAGACCACATGTACAATATAAGCGGAGCTGGAAATTACAATCGATGAGTAGAAATGAACAATATTTTAAAGCATGTCTATCGAATAATCATGGATCCAAGATTTTGAAGGGAAAATGTGCACATTTGTTCTTCCTACAGATAGGCTATGAATAGACGTTCTGTATCACCACACTCGTGCATAGTTGCATGTTCCAAGGCAAAGTTAGGATTTGGGCTTGTTAAAGTTGTGCATCATTGAAATTCATGTATGACACCATTCCCCCTCCCCCTTTTATCATGTGTATGTATGTAATCCCTTATTTACTTTGCATACATCACCCCAAGGGTGACAAGGTCAAGGGAATAAAAAAAGGTTACTCTTGATCCTCATCGTCTTACTGTTAAACTCTAACATGTGGGGTATTAGTTAACTTTTGTTGTGCGGGATGGCCTTTACAGGACCTATACATAATGTACATATTGTATGTTAATGTATTGTTAACTCTCTGGTCCTAAATTTGCATGAAATACTTGTCACTGGACTTTTATAACCAACAACCAACCAATCCTTACATGTACATATCCATATAATTGTGTTACTAATGCTGGATTACAAGTATTTCCCTGGTTTTGCTTTGTCAGCTGATAGTTTTCGTTCTATTAAGAATGCATTGTGACGTCACAATTTCCATTGAAAAACATGCATAGTACAAATTAATATGATGGCGTACGAAAACATATGATCTGACCATAAAATGTTATGAAAATTATTAATTTTAGTGATTTATTTAACAAGTATGCATTTTCAATTAATTTTTAAATAATTCCAAAATCATGGACAACAAAACTTGAATATATTTGATAATATAAGGCATTGAAAGTGAATATGTATTAGATGGTTCAAAATAACATTAAGCATCAAAATAAAACAATACTATTAAATTAATGTTCCTGAAACAACGCACAGAGTCATAACAGTTGCCATTTAAACACAGTTGATTAAACAAAATGTGCTAATTCAATTAGTAATTGTTTCATCATGTACTTAAATATAAGGATTCATATTGAACAAGGGTTGTGGAGGTTGTTGCATCTTTTCTTAAAATGAATAATTACAATGAATAAAATATCTATAAATATTTCATCATGTTAATCATGTTAATTGCTACATGGTTTTAAGCTAAAAGAAATAAAAAACATATTAAAAGAGCAAAGTTAGCATCTTAATTATATTCTTTTAGATTTAACATAGAATATTAAATCACTATACATTTGTAAATACTTTGAACCTAAACTATATATTTTCATGTCAAATTTTATATAAATTGTGCCCTGTTAGTCATATTTTTCTACTTGTGTTAAATTGTGTTTTGGTTACTTTATTGTTGCCTTACTGTTGGGTTGATGCCTCATTGATATATATCCCACATCTCCTTTCATCATGTGCATTACCATCTGACTGCAGATTTTTGGCCTTTTCTACATAATTATTTTATGTTTAACATTTAATATTTGGGAAAAATAACAAAAAATCTATCTGTAAGCATATTTTTTTATGTAAACATGTTATAAACTTTTTAAAGTACTTTATGAAGCTCAAAATATTTTTATAGATATTGTATTATCAAGTAAGTTGTCATAAAATTTACTGTGTTAACTGCAGTGTATGTCTAATAATTTAGTTTAAAATACCTTTAATTCAAATTCAAAATAAATAATTAAAATATATGTATTTACTGAACATGAATTCATGACCATGCAAATGTGACATTAAAATAGGTAATAATCAGGATGTTAACACTAGATAGGTAATAATCAGGAATTCTTATATACATGCTATAGCTAATATACAGATTAAGACACAATAGTTTATTGCCTTGGGGTGAATTTTAAACTGTCATGGGTATATATTGCAGATGATTTTATGATGATGTTCACAAATTATAATTGTCCTCTTCAAAATTTGGATAAATTTTTCAAAATAAATTATAATTTAAGAAAAATATGAAACAGCAGGATATAATATTATTTTGGATATAAAAATGCATATTTTAAAAGTTATCTGAGTATTGATTTATCAAAATAAAATTGGGTAAATAACTAAAATAAAATAAAGAAAGTGTTGTCTGAGCTGCAAAGCATTATTTAATACAAGCTGTAATAAGTAAAAGTATACCGGGTAACACAAAAGATGTAAAATTAAACTCAAGGATTTAAAACATTAAGAGGAGGGTTAAGCCTTGGAACAGAATATATATTTTCCTGATTAACTTTAGGACAAAGATTCTACATTTACATCACAAAGGTTTATTCATTATATGCACTTGACAAAGGGAAAGTCAATAGCATCTATATAGTAACAGTGCATTTATTTATTTATTTTTCATTTTTAAACTTTCTCTGTAGTATCAATCTATTTCATATTAACATGAACAAAAGAAATAACCTGATGTGTTTTAGAGAGGAATAACTATGTCCATGATGTCTGACGTTAAAGAATTGATGAAATAAAGTATGATGTGAGCCTCAATAAGACAGTAACCCTTCAATGAAAGTACACAGTCACACATAAAAAAATCATTAATGTAGGAAAAAAGACAACACCATATATAGAATTTAGACCCCTAAAAGATTTATTCTTTTGTTAATTGGGACTTAAAAATATAATTGTATAAGTTCTAGAATTATTTTGTCAATCAAATAAGGATTGCTAGTTTTCATCTAGGTAAATACAGTTATTGTAATTGACTTTCTTCTAAGTACCGTACAATGTATATAGTATTATATTAGTTAAAATTTTACTGTACTTTAGTCTCAATGTATAATTTTTTTTTGTAGAATCATATTGGTTTGAGCATGATTCCCACTTAGAATATGAAGCCTGCTACATGTGCACTTTGATGCATAGGAAATATAGATGTCACGGAGTCACTCTTGTAGCTGCAAATTGTGAAACAGTGGATTAATTCATTATTTTGTGCTAGTTATTTATTGTTTTTGGAAATAATGAATAGCACTTGCAGCATTATTCCATAATGATGATGTGATGTTAGGATTAAACTGGACAAGAAAAAACTTGTGCATTGTACAAATAGGAAACTTACAAATTGTATTAAAGGAGGACCACATTACTGGATGACTAAATACCTTGGATAATCATGATAATTATTCATTTGGTATATCAATAATGAATTTGGAATAACAAGATTTCATAGTTTCAGTGCATATTAATAGTGCAATCATACATTGTATCTGAATTCCATGAATACCTTGGATAATTATTCATTTGAAATAGCAATTTGGAATAATGAAAATTCATAGTTTCAGTGAATATTAATAATAATAGTGCATCATATCTGAATTCATGAATACTTTAGTGGATAATCAGTCATTTTAATATAATAACAATTTGGATAATGTGAAATTCTAGTTTCAGTGAAATTTACAAAACAGTGCATGTATATCGCATCTGAAGTTTATGTTGGCATTGCAATTGTTAACTACCACCAGGATGTGTAAAAAGATCTTAACCACCCATGAGGGTCTCTCGTAGTCCGTCACAATTGTTTAGTGTCAAATGACTGGCTGCTGTACTTGGAAGTCTGAATTAGAATTAAATAAAAATCTAAATTAGTGGCCAAGCATATTAAACAAATAAACCATGTACTTCAAAGTATAATTTTATTGTCCCGCCTGCAACAAAAGTTGAAGTATGCAAGAAATAGGTATTACAATCTGGCAGCGGCTACAGCGTAACCTATTTGTATAAAGCTTCACCGGGTACATTTTAGAAGCTTAAAGACCTGGATACTTCTTTATGTTATGAAGTTTCTGTTAGTAACTTGTCCGTTGCACTTTACCTTGTTTTCATGGTTCACTGACTGTTTGAAAAAAAATATTACTGTTTGAACAGTCATACAGTGAAATACTCTCTTACATGTATAACATGTATAACGAGTAATTGGATAAATTTATATGGTATATATATATAGGTATTTTGAAAGGTCTACATGTACATGTCTCATTGTCTGACAGGCAGGGTTCACCTGACCTTGACTTCATTTCATGGATCAGTGATTAAGGTTATTCAGTTACCATGGTTACTTTGTCAAGTTTCTTTTCAGATACTACAAGCAGTAGGAATGGTAGGTCAACTGACTATATCATGTATATTTGGTGTATGAAATGATTGCAAGGTGAATATATCTGACTGCCAGACTTGCATCAGACTTTGACCTCAATGAAAATGTCATGGTTCATTGAACAATGTTTAGTTTTTGTGGTTTGTAGATATAGGAAGATGTGGTGTGAGTGCCAATGAGACAACATTTGGTCTATTTCCCAATGTTTCTCAGATGCTATGTATGGTAAATTGCATGACATGTATAGGATCACTATTTTTGGCGTATTGGACATTCGTAAGTTGTACAAGTTTGATTGGCAGGTTTTAAATCTGACCATGACCTCATTTTCATGTTTCATTGGGCAATGTTTAGTTTTCATGGTTTGGATGCTAAGTCTTATTTCACAGATACTATAAACCACTAAATTTTGGGTATGGAATGTCAGTTTGTAGGGTTTACATCATCTGTCTAACATGGTTAATTTGACCGTGACTTCATTTTCAAAGGTAATTGATAATAGAAAGTTTATGTGATACTTGTACATGTAGTAAAACCTTCATACATGTAATACATTTTTTACATTCAACATAAATTAAATTTTACATGTAGGCAAAGCAGACATGACATTTCAGTGTGTGCACAGTCACTCTTGTTTACATCACCATTGATCATGTCTACCATCATAACCATGTTGATAATAGCTGCTTTTTGTTAACAAAGGTCGGACAACTATTAACAGTTGTTATAATCATGATAATTTATTTGATAATATTGTAGTCTTGTATACAATGGTATAAAAGAAGGACGAAAGATACCAGAGGGATAGTCAAACTCATAGATTGAAAATAAACTAGGGTGTATAACATGTATAATGTACAATAACCATGATAACCAGAATAAGGAGATGTGGTATGATTTTCAATGAGACAACCATCAACTAGACCAAGTGATGTAATTGTCAGTAACTGCACTTCCTTCAACAATGAGCAAAATCAGTAATGCATAATCATGATAATGAAAAACCTATAACAGGCCTAGCCATGTTGGATGATGTAACACAATGTAAACAAGTTTACCGTGTTGTAGGCCGTACATTGACCTATAATGGTTTACTTTTATAAATTGTTATTTGGATGGAGAGTTGTCTCATTGGCACTCACACCACATCTTCCTATATCTATTAGATGAGAAACCCAAGTTTGATTTATATACAAAAGCAACAAACAATCAGTTGGCGATAAAATTAGGTCAGTTAATAGATATAAGAAGATGTGGTATGATTGCCAATGAGACAACTTTCCACATGTTCCATCCAAGTCAAAAAATTTGAAAAAGTAAACCATTATCAGTCAAAGTACAGTCTTCAACACAGAGCCTTGACTCTCACCGAACAGCAAGCTATATACATGTAGGGCATCAAAATTACAGTTATGCATGTTAAGAATTTGTAAAAAATAGTTCCTGGATCATCATTTCTCATGTTAATAGGCCCATTGAAACATGAGTGATGACAAATGTATTATGGTTTACCAAAGACTTATAGGTGATCCAATATTAACAGGCTTCTGCCCTTATTCATGTTTTTCTACAAATCCATTCTATCTGTTTTTGAATAAATGCCTTCTAAATATATATCTCAAGATGTTTAGCAACATTTTCAATATACACAATAAGCATTATAAAGGCATACATGTATTATGCACTATTAGTGAGCTGTTTGTTATAATTTTATTATAATATTTATGTGTGGAAGCATATTTTGAGGTTTTAATTTGCTATGATTTTTAAAACTTCTAGCAAAAGAAAACAAACAACCTATGTAATACAAATAGACTAAAACATGATAATAAACTGGTGAAATTGAGTAAACTTCTATTATGAGACATCAACCCAACAACAACTAAATATCAATCTAGAGGTCAACATATATATATATACGTCTAAACCTTTACAACAAATTCATCCATTGGAGAACAAGTGATCATTGATGAGTGATACATGGCTGAAATCATAATTACTCAAAATATCGACACAACAATGTTAAATAGAACTGCATTTTTTTAAAATAAGATCATTATTTAATAAATAAAATGGTGTGGTACTTGTTTACAAATTAGACAATTTTTCAACGAAAACCCAATGACATAGAAGTTAGGAACTGAACTGGCAAATTTGATAAGGTCAGAATATTAATTTCCAACATATAGATAGCCAGATTATATATTTTCACTCAGACCAGGGCCAGAATATTTATTTTCAGTCCATCCTTCAAGTGAGTTAAAAAAAATTGTATGATTTAATCAATGATTTTTTTTTTCTAAGGGGCGTCCTAATAAGTTTTGCCGATAATACATAATATGTACTGTTTTCATCACTGATTGAAGATGAAAATCAATATAATCAGAATAATGGACCCATTTGCCTAATTTATAAATGTGACCACTTTAAAATTTCTATTACATCTAGTCAAATTGTTAATTTTCATTACTGGTTGAATAATATATCAATATTGGACAAGCATTTATATGATTAAATAAATTGAATTTAAAAAATGGAAATGGGAAAAAATTTTGGGTTCACGTTAGTACGACATCTGATCAACTGAAACCACAAAAGAGAATCTGATGTCAGTCTGTAGAATTTAACAAGAGCGGAGTCTAAAGAATACAACAAGTTCTAAACCGTGATGTGAATAAATAAAAGAAGATTTGATTTCCTTGTCTGAAACAATGCAAGTTTTCTTGTTTTGAACATTTCAACTTTCACTGGCGCTAGTTATTTTGTCGGTCTTGTACAGAACGTCCATCTATTTATAAATACCTTTTTTACAAAATATGTATGGTAAATTGGTTGAGAAAAATCAGGTGAAAATATGAATGATCTCGAGTGATAATATTGTTTACTTCAATCATGAATGCCGAAGTGCTATTTATCAAGGACATTTGAACTTTAAATAGACCACCTGGTACAATAAACAGTACAAAGTCGAGTAAATATTGAACTATTCAAAAATAAAATACGGTAAAATAAATTAAATTTAGATTTAAGAATATTTTTGTTTTTCCATAGCTGCAAAAGATGCGTTAAATGTTCATTATAGCTTTGGTTTTTTTATATGTATAGAAATCAAAATGGTTAATACGGCAATATTTATAATTTTGCAAGAAAAAATGTAGCCCCAAATTAAAGCTCAAAATAAGTGTGTGAAATAAGCCCCGGGAAAAATTAAGCAGTTTAATATGGGATAAATTTGACAAGTGTGTATACTGGAGTTCCCGCTAGGTTTACAGTATATCATGTATATTGACCGTTATTATGAAGTAATGTGATTCGTAAAACTACGCGTATTGAAGACAACCTTGTATGCATGAATGATTTCACACCTAACTAATTTAAAAAATTAAAAAGTTATTATTTAGATAATATTGAAAATTGTCAACTGTTAATACAGTTAAAGGTACATTTGGGGTAACCTTTTTCGATTTATCTGTAAGTAGTTTTAAATGCGAATAAAACCGTCCTGTGTGAAATTGCAGGTATCTAGTGCTGGTTCCTATTTTGTTCGAAGAGATAAGAGGCGAGATATTGTTAAATAATTATAAAAAGTTAGCACATTCACTAAATAAGATGGGAATACAAAAATGTTCAGTGGCAAATATTTCAAAATACTATTTTTTTTTAAATCAATTTCTATCTTAAGTTAATGTATTAAATGGTGTGATAGTTGTGTCTCTTTGTCACAACCTTAATATTGCACACGGTAAAATTGTTTTACAAATAATTTAACCTATCCCTGACTGTCAGAAATTGTGTATCCGTGACTTTTAAGTCTTAATGACTATCAATGTTTGGAAGTTGCTACACTAGTCAATTAGCTATGAATATATAATGGTTGTAGCAATCATATTTTTACTATTACAACCTTTTCAGCGTTTAAACAGTTTATTTATGACTGTTTCAACGTTTTCCGTGTTGGGACAGTTGTTAAATAACTGTTACAACTTTCAAATGATTGCAGCAGTCTTATTGTGACTGTGACAACCTTTTAGGCGTTTAATCAGTTTATTTATGACTATTGCAACGTTTTTCGAGTTGGGACAGTTGTAAATCAACTGTTACAACTTTGAAATAGTTGTATCAGTCCTTTAATGACTGTGACAGTTATTTCTAGCGTTGTTGCAGTCGATTTATGTTATAGACAAACACTTTTAAAGTTGGGACAGTTACAAAATAACTGCAGCAGTGAAATTTAACAACTGTTACAACTTTAACAAACATTATCAGTCTTAGAACGACTGTTACTGGTATGGACAGTTGTTTTTTCGTCCTGTAGTGTTAATGTTAAGTGGAATTAAATAGGAAATAAATAACGTATCTTTTCGCGACAAAATGATTTTTGTCTCGTGACAGTTGTCCCATGAAAGAACCTGGGACTAAGTGTGTGTGTGTGTACATAAGGACTCCTCACAATCCTAATAACTCAAGATATAAACGTTGTAATCTGTGCCTTATTAGTCGTCTACTGGTGGAAGATGACCATGTGAAGAGAGCGCTGCAGTTCGAAGTGCGCAGACTCCGACCTCAGCATCAGTTGTCGTGAGGCCCATTTGTGTCCATTACCAGGTATCTTTTTTTCATTAAAAATCTTCTTTGTTTTTACTCCTACCAAGTTTACTACTTGTATTTTACTTTAAACAAGACACATAATAAAAACATCTAATCTTAGATAAATCACAATTAATTATTAATCATCTTATCACAAAAAAATATTTCATTTAAAAATTCATGAATTTTATTCATGAAAATATGAATAATTTGATATATACATATAAACAACATCTACTAATTTAACCTGCATTTGAATAACAATGGGATGCGAAATGACCCAAGGGTGAACGTGTAGGGTGCGAATGTGTTTTGGGAGTGAACGGATCCGATACCCCAGGTACATGTATCTGCGTAACATGAAAGTCTGTCTATGACATTATGAAATTCTGTCCATGACATTGTGAAATTCTGTCCATGACATTGTGAAATTCTGTCCATGATATTGTGAAATTCTGCCTATGACATTGAGAAATTCTGTCCATGACATTGTGAAATTTTGTCCATGACATTGTGAAATTCTGTCCATGACATTGTGAAATTCTATCCATGAAAATATTCCATTGTGAAATGCTGTCCATGAAAATGTTTCTGAATCTTATTATGTCCTCCCTGATGAACACTCTGTCAAGCAATGGTCACGGTTTCTGGAATTTTTTTCTTAAAAAGTATACTGAATTGCTGCATAAATTATTTAGGCATGTTTGATATTTTCGATCACATTAAACACTTAACTGATGATAATATTATCGGAAAATATTTTTTAAATGATTATAACCTCCCTTTCATGAGACAAAATTTCATGACAATTCATCTATGTTGAAATATTGTTTGAAATAAAGGCAACAGTAGTATATCGGTATTCAAAGGTCATAAATCGATTGAGAGAAAACGGGTAACAAATTAAAACCGTAGGAAACACATCAATTATAAGTGGAAAACAAACGAACAACAGGAACACTAAAGTGCAAGAAAAAAAAAACCGCCAAAACATACACAATATTTTTTCTTCTTTGACAAGATTAAATTTCATACTTTTATCTTATAAAATATTGTCTGTATAAGGACAAAATTGCATATGGAAATTTATCCTTCTCCGGACATTATTTCATAGGGATGGACAAAAATTCATGATACAAAAAATATTTTGCTTTACATCCGCTCCTGTGTATCGGACTGGGAGAACCCCTTAACTTAAGGTAAAAATACACAACGTGCACCTCTGTAGTTCCGTTTCTCAAGAAAAACTACAAGTTAAACATTTCAGATAGAACATTGGCATTAATATTTCTTTGTTTTCTAGTAATGTGCTGTTTACTATCCATATCCGTATACTGAAAAGTCCTAGGATGTACAGTACTATCCATATCCAATATGAATAGTAAACTCAGCATTGCTAGAAAACAAAGAAATATTAATGCCAATGTTCTAGTTAATATTTTAATACAAAAAAAAAGGAAATACGAAAAGATATTTGAAAAACTATACGAACACCGGTATCAACATTTGAACTTGTAATTCAAGTGAAACAATAACTTCATCCATCATTTTTGTCCACGCGTGTGTATCAACACATTTATTTGATTAAATTTTTCTATTTAAACACAGTGTTTACAATTTCGCAAGTAATTAGGTCATATCGTTTAATATTTAATTGTAGTGTGAACGCAGTAGTTCAGATTAAAACGATAGAGATCGTAAAGATTAATATAATGTGAACGCTACCTGTTCTTTTTGTTTTTAGATCGATTCAAATTTAGATCGATTCAAAAAATACAAATGTTAACGGAGTCTCAGTAATCATATTTCATTGACACCGTTTCCTCCGGACTTTATGGAGCATCGACGACAGAGATTTTTTTAGTAATTTAAATGGTTTAAAAATTTAGTTACAACTAATCGAAATAATTCATCATTCATTAAAAAGAAGATGATATAAAAAAAAAACAGCGGTGTATGGCCTTTGATACAATTTTTTAATATAAAGGTATATCTGAAATTGTGGTTAACTTTTCAGTTTACCATTTAGGCTCTCATGTATCTAAAAGTCAAAAGGTCTTGAAAACTTTCTGATTGTGAAACGTAAAATAACAAAAATACCGAACTCAGAGGAAAATTGAAAACGGAATGTCCCTTATCTAATGACAAAATCAAAAGCTCAAACACATCAAAAGAATGGAAAACAACTCTGATACTCTTGACTTGATATATATATTTTCTTGTAGAGAAAATGATAGTTTAAACATGGTTTTATAGCTAGCTAAACCTCTAACTTTTATGAGAGTCGCATAAAATTTCATTTTATGGACAACGATGTGTGAACAAAACAAACAGACATAACAGGTAAAAATTTCAATAATGAGGGTACAGCATTGTGTTATAATCTTGATCACTATGAAAACAAACAAATATATAAACGAAGAAAAACAAAAAGGCATATAGACAAAGCACATAAGTAAACACGGAAGACAAGAATACAAAATTTTACCATAGCGCAATAACATTATGACGGGATGTTTATCCCGAGCCACGTCAAATCATGTATTGAGAGAAACAAATACAACAAAAACTAGCGATACCGGGATACCTATTTATCAATTTTTGGTTAAACATGTCCTTAGAATAGATACTATTATGGACAATGCAATTCGCTAATATCAATTTGTGGAATGATTGCTGGTATTGTATGTTGAGTCGAGCTAGGAAGACATTTAAAGCGCCGAAAAAAAACTAACTACAATATTGGTATTTTATCACCAATTTAAAGGGCCATTAGCTGTCAAAAACATGTTCACCGATTAGCTAGCTATAAAACCAGGTTTAATCAACCATTTTCTACATAAGAAAATGCCTCTACCAAGTCAGGAATATGACAGTTGTTATCCATTAGTTTGATGTGTTTGAGCTTTAGATGTTGCCATTTGATTAGGGACTTTCCGTTTTGAATTTTCCTCGGAGTTCAGTATTGTTTTTTATTTTACTTTTGACTCAAATTCTCATATATGATTTATAACATACTAAAACGTATATCTTAATTACAATAAGTCTGAATTAAACAATAAACAATGCATTGGGTCGATAATATGTATCAGTATTTCGTGCGTATTTTAATCTAGACGCCATCTAATTTACTATCGAGATGACCTCCGAAGACTGTCAAAGGTCACATAACCCGATATCAACATAAACATAACTATAAATAGATAGCCACCTCGTGCAATTGCACTTTGCTAGGTCTGTTTTATTTCATGTTATAGATTTAAAAAAATAACATTCGTTTTTACCTGTATAAGAATGATTTTTTGTGGATCGAATCAGTCAACGAAAATATTCACCTTTGTTTAACTTTCAATGCTGACATAATTTTTCTTTTAATGGCTGTACATGCCTTATACATGCGAAACCAGTATCTAGTTAATGGGTTAAATTGAAGGTCACATGAATACGGATTCATTGAGGTCGAATTATTTAATTGCAAGTGAATAATTTATCAGCGATGCGTATTAGCTTATTATGACAAAATTGAACTAAATTGGCTGGTAAAAACGAGTAATTACTTCACTATTTCACTTTCATTGATGATTGAACTAAAACATATCACATTTTTTATATCTCATTGCCAAAGGCCATTTAACATGTTTAAGAAACTTTTTCAATTTGATGAATTATAAAATCTAGAACATATGAGGTCAAGTAAACCGGCCCAATACTCCATAGTAATTGTCCAAAACGGTTTGTATACAGGTTTATATGTACAAGACAGATATGAAAGACTTGAGAGACTAACATTCTTCAAGTAATAGTATTTATCTAGTGGAAGGAAATGAAACAAAAGCGGTCGGATTTTTACCTCAACATAGTAGAAATTCCAATTTCTTAACAGGAATTGTCACGATAAAAGTATGTCTGTATCCAAATACAGTAACATCTGTATAAGATCGTTCAATAAATGACGGATATTGATAGAATTATATGCTTTCCTTACTTTAAAAAACCCGTTCACCAATTCCTTAAATTGATCGTATGTGATCTGTCTTATTGCAGAGCTTTAATCGTTTTCACCTGTCTCTTGTCTTTTCATGTGCAATGCGTCCTTCTCCTTAAATTGGTCGTATGTGATCTGTATTACAGAGCTTTCGTCGTATCTACTTTTATTTTGTCTTTTCATGTGCAATGCGTCCTTCTCCTTAAATTGGTCGTATGTGATCTGGTGTATTACAGAGCTTTCATCGTATCCACCTTTCTCTAGTATTTTCAGGTGCAATGCGTCCTTCTCCATATATTGGTCGTATGTGATCTGGTGTATTATAGAGCTTTCATCGTATATACCTTTATCTTGTCTTTTCATGTGCAATGCGTCCTTCTCCTTAAATTGGTCGTATGTGATCTGGTGTATTACATTGCTTTCATCGTATCCACCTTTCTCTAGTCTTTTCAGGTGCAATGCGTCCTTCTCCTTAAATTGATCGTATGTGATCTGGTGTATTATAGAGTTTTCATCGTATATACCTTTATCTTGTCTTTTCAGGTGCAATGTGTCCTTCACTTTAAATTGGTCGAATGTGATCTGTTGTATTACAGAGCTTTCATCGTATCTACCTTTATCTTGTCTTTTCATGTGCAATGCGTCCTTCTCCTTAAATTGATCGTATGTGATCTGGTGTATTACAGAGCTTTCATCGTATCCTCCTTTCTCTGCTCTTTTCAGGTGCAATGCATCCTTCTCCTTAAATTGGTCGTATGTGATCTGGTGTATTACAGAGCTTTCATTTTATCCACCTTTATATTGTCTTTTCAGGTGCAATGAGTCTTTCTCCTTAAATTGGTCGTATAAGATACGTTGTATTACATAGCTTTAATCGTTTCCACCTGTCACTTGTCTTTTCAGGTGCAATGTGTCCTTCTGCTTAATTATAATATTAGTCGAATTTTAAGATTCGACCATGTATATTCATATATATCAGCTTAATGTTAAAATAAGAAAGATATGTTATAGCTGTTTCAGTTGACATTTTTAAATAAGTCACAGAAAAAAAGTATTTGTAATTATCGGTTATAGATCTACGTATGCGTTATCTCTTTAGAGTTAATCATTCTTTATTAAACCAAGTTACTATCAAACAGAAACCTCTCCAAAAATGCATAGAAAAATACACAGAAACTTTTACAATAAGTAAGGCCTCTGTGTCCGTGTGGTCTAAGTAGTTCATCAACTGTATCCCAAGCGTGTCAACTCAGAGGTTTTAAGTTCGAACCACCTACTTGGCACCACAGTGCGTCGACTCAAATCTTAATTGACTAGGAATGCCAGTTTTCCTGTCGAAGGTTGGTTGTTCTCTTGGAGCAGTCCCGTTTCCTCCGCCAATAAAAACTGGATGTTACGAAATAGCCAATAGTGCTGAAAGTGGCGTTAAACCCAAAAGTCAATCAGTCCATGGCACCCGACTTTTTCAATTCTCTTTTGTATTCAAAATGTATTACAAAAGACTACCGGCGACCGCTTATATCACATTGAGACCTTCCTGATCGTTCGATGTCAATAAAATATGGCTTACAATAATGATTACAGATTCTATTTAATTTTTCGGAAACAATACAATGTTGTTATGTATTCTGTTTTCGAATACTATAATTGCTTTGCCAACATTTTCTAGGTTAAGCATGTCTACTATGCGATTCCATTGTTTTCCAGCTTCAGTGCATATTAACATTTTGTAAAATATTGGAGTAAAAGATATTACTCAATCTTTACAAGAAATTCTCAATACTGAAGAAACTTTAGTCAGATTACAGACAGCCAGGCAACAAGAGGTAGTTTCATTAATATTTAAAATCGTGTGACATTTCATTAAATCTTATGTTTGGATCTTAGTTGTCAGGCTAATTCCCCATTCAGTTTCAGGTTTTTTTTTCTCTCTCTTTTTTCACTTGGCGTTCGTCGTCCGTCTTCCCTCGTCGTCCGTTAACTTTTACAAAAATCTTCTCCTCTGAAAACTACTGGGCCAAATTTAACCAAACTTGGCCACAATTATCATTAAGGTAACTAGTTTAAAAAATATGTTCGATGACCCTGCCTGATAACCAATATCTCTGAAACTGAAGCGTTCAGAACAAATCCGGAAAAGGGTAAATAGGTTCACAGGTTAAGATCTATCTGTTTGGAACTTTTCAGACAAATCAGATAACCCGTTATTGTCAAAATTGTCAATTGACCCTTTAAGAAGTTATTGCCCTTTATAGTAAATTTTTAACAATTTCTCTTAATTTTTGTAATCTAAGTTAAATAGAATTTTACAATAGGTAAATTGAAAAATCTTCTCATGGCTAAACATAGAACATAGTCTACTATGGTCACTTGTAAAACACCAATTTCAAATGGTCACTTGAAACCAATTTAAATAATGATAAGGGTCTGTAGTAACTATTGTAAGACTACAATGGGATGACCTGCTTTTAATTAAACTAAAGTTGACCGCAATTATTATTAGGGTATCTAATACTATTTATTATGGTTTTAATCTTATTTTACATGATTTCCAAAACCACAGTAGATACAGGTGAGCGACAATGGCTCTTGAGAGCCTCTAGTTTATCTCACCTGTCCATGACCTGATAATGCATGAATTATTTGCGACTAGACGTCAAACACCAAAACAATCAATCAATATTTACGGCCTATTGAAAATAATCGAACCGTTTCATTCAAAAAATCTTCAGCACATTTATGTATTTGATATTTTTTCTTGAAGTCAAGCTGCAGTCATGTCTTATTTGACTGCCATATATAGCTAAAATTGCTCGACGGAGGACATTTATTTAAGATATCGACCAAGATTTCAGATAAGATTTAAGGAAGCTATGCAGTTACGTGCGGTTTGATCGAGACCCGCGAGTTAATTGTGTGCGGAATTTGTGCGTTCCTTTTCTAAGATGGAACTTCCATTTCATATTCCTTGATGTCCAGTTGACCTATTGTGTGGCCGAAACACTACATGACATTCAATGGGTCAACAGAAGACATTGACCACATGTTCAGCGAACGATTAAAGAAAATAATGTTTGCCCGTTACTCTTGCTTGAACATTATGTTTAACATGTGCCTGTCTTTTACTCGCGCGGAGACTTCTAATTATGTACCTATAATTGTTCTGTAATTCTCCGGTACTCGTCCGGTCTTTGTGCGTTTTGTTCGATTTACACCAATCGCGGATTTCTGATAAACGTATATTGTCTAAGTTGTATTGTTGGTACCTTAAAGGACGCCCATGTGTTCGATCGTTAAGGTGTGACTGTAGCTTTAGTCTGCATGGACTAGGCTACACAAAACTATTGATAATCTGATAAATGTTGTTGTTTTTTTTTTTCTGTAACGGAATCTGGTAAATTTTCATCCCGTACTATTCCAATGTATAATTTTGCAAAGTTGCAATAATGAAATACGATGAAGTTATTGGTAACACTTTATGGAAGCGACGCTGGATATTGGTACTAGCCGAAACATCTTCCTGTCCCGGAAAAAGCGGCACCGATTACTTTTGTTCGAGGAAGGTAGCCTATTTATTGCTTCTAAAGATTGGATTTTTATACGCCGTTTACATGGTTTACGGGATTTATTATGGTATACCGTTTTCCGTCCGTCCGTCGTCAACATCTCGGACAATAACTCAAGAACGCTTTCAACAATTTTGATTAAACTTTGGTGAATTTTTGAATCTATTCACGTAATTTCCCTTTTCATTTTTTAAAATTTTTGACATGACATAGCTGAGTTATGGAACTTTATTCGTTGAAGTACTGTCGAAAAATCGTGTTTCACACTTTGGACGGTTATAGAATTTTATTCTTTCAAAAATCGAGACCACAACCTCAGTTAAATTTGAGGAAGCATTATGTGCTTTGTACTTTATTTATTTTTAGGTCAAATGTTCGAGATGAGAATTTTTTTTTTTTTTTTGATAGTGAAAATCGCCTTAATGGGAAACTTCGCAAAAAATGAAAAATTGATATTATGTTAATTATGTATAAAAAAAAAAAAAGCACAAATTCAGAAATATAAACGTTTTATTCTGCTAGATAAGAGATCACCATAGATTTCAAATTGAGAATATCAATTCTCTACATGTAGCCATCTTGGCAGCTTTCCGGTTTTTGAAACCACGATATATCTATGAACCAAAATGGACCAAAACAAGCAGTATCTAACGTAGTCGTAATTGAGTGTCGATATCTTGTCAAGCGTACGGTTGTTTTATCCGACAAGGTAATGACAAAAGCATAAACAGTTTTCCAGTTCACAAAAAAGTATTTTATCACACATGGTTGTGCAACCTTCCCTAACTAACTTGGTACGGAAAAAGGTTTAAAAAAAAGGTTTAAGAGTCGGAAAAGTCAGCCGAATGGATATCTATTTATTTTTTTAATAACTATGGGCTGTCGTTTTTAAACTGTTTTTGTTTATGAACAAGTAAATATATATGGGAATTAGCTAAGGGCGATTACTCATATGGATTCTCTCAAAGTTCAAGTCATAATAAAGTGTTCCGTGTAACATTGTTTTCGAAAATATAATTTGTTCATAATTCTAAAGGAATAATTCTCAGAGGTATTGTGAGGTGACACGTCCAGGTATTCAAACGATTTTCTGTCGGGCTGAAAAAATCTTATTACACTATTACATAATGCAGGTTCATGCATCGCTTCACTTCTGAGCGTATCAGTGTACACGGCCGGTAACTTGTTACTTTCAATTAAGAAACTATCAGGTGTAATACCATGTGAACATATTGTTTGTCTTGAGTCCGACAGTGATATACTAGTCATTGTAAAACTCTTACGTGTATACACACTTGTTTATAAATAACATTTCTGGTGTAAAGAATGGTATTTATGAAAATCTAAATAATTCCAGCAAAAACTTTGATGAAATAAAAATCTATTTACATATTTTCCAAAGGTAAATTTGGGGAAAATGTACGCACATACTCATTGTCAATAATTATGGACATTGTGAAACATAAAAATTATAGTTTTACAAATGTACGCACTTGTCGATCATCGGTTTATACAGCTAGATAGAAAGTTACGGAACTATAGATAGTCGCAATTTAAAATATATACATGTATATTGAATATAAGAGAGAAACATCCAGAACCAATCTTATTTCAATTCAGACCAATATCTCACTTGCTTTGGTTCGTCAGAGTTATGAACATAGTAAAATCACAGATTTATATTTCAATAAGATTGTTGTCGAACAGTTTTAGAAAATCGTCAGCACAATTGTTAACTATAATGTAAAATAATGTGAAACATGATTCTGATAACACCTATTGTAAATTTTCGTGTTTCGACATGCATGTAATATATGTCACTGGGCGTACACTAATAATCCCCAAAAAGCATATTTGAAGTAATAAAGAAACTTCAGTTCGGATATACCGGTAGTAGCTGTATTAACGTCTGATCAGCTAGAGAGTGACAGATGTTTTTATTTCAGTATCGGTTATGGTTTCCAACTTTTATTTATTTAGTTAGCTTGTGGGGGAATAAACCATTCCCAATATTGCACTTATGCATACAATATTAAATGAGAGTAATAAGAGAAAATATAAATACGAAAAGTCGCACATCTGTTAGAAAGTCTCACCAAATTGAGAATTTCACGTACAATTGTCATTCTTAATCGAAATCACGGACAAAGTCATTAGAATATGTGCATGTACACTGTGATAAGAAGGGGCTATTGATTCAAATCTCTAGAAAATGTGTATGTGCCGCAGTTTCATAGTATTTATTATAAATGTATTTCAAGTTAATATTTTCCTGTCATTTTTTTTTTAGGTAACGCAGAGACATGTATATATTTCTAGTTTTCGACAATCAACTATTTAGAAATCTGAATCTGATGTGACTTACCGTTCATCTCTTTCTTTTTATCTTTTTTTTTTGGGGGAGGAGGGGGTTATAAATTGTTTGATTGTAGAGTGAATTTTTTATTCTAACTTTACTAATAAGGCATTGGTCCAATAAGGAAATGAAAAAAAATGATTACGTCTATCGAAAATTACAAAATAAGAACGTTGTTTTATGAATTTACAACAAGAATTCTGTTCTTGGATGTAATTATTTTATTTATATTTCAGTGATTTCAGTGAGAGAAAAAAAAATCTAGTCAGAATTTAAATCGTTCCCCCACCCAAGACTCCTCTAAGATCATGAATGGTCATGCTTTACATTCATCAGAATTTCTTTGCATTGATACATTCTGTATACTACCTGTATGTGGTCAGGTGACGTCCCATGAGGTCTAACGTATACAGGTTCACATTTATAAAGGTGTTCAATACATATTTCTGATATAACAAGGTTTTATGACATTCACACTTCTGCAAGTTCTGTATGCCAAATTCATATCTTATTTTCAGACCGAATTAGGATGGTAATATTTTCCAGGAACCATATTGAGTATCAAATTAATTTCGGTATTTTTTTCTTTCTTGGTATTAAGAGCTTGTCTCACAGAAAACCATGCAAAAGTGTCCAGGAGTGAATTTTGCGGAATCTCTTTAAATTTGGTACACACAACACTTAGGCCATGCCAATATCACTTGCAAAATTTTTTGCTTAAATTTTATCGGATAGCAGAGTTTTTTAGCGCCATCTATTTTCACCCTTTTTTTACGGGAAAATTGCCAAATTCAAGGTTTTTTTATGGATTTTAATCCAAAAAATAATTAGTTCTAGCCATGATAAATATCTCTTTTGCCCAATGCATGTGATAAAGCATTATTAAGGAAATAAAAAATTTAAGTAATAAATATATATTTGATTTTTATAATAGGGCCTCTATATCTATTAAACAGGTGTTTGAGGAATTGGCTATTTTACCAAAGTTGGGACTTGAAGAAATGCTAAAATATAGAAAAGGTGAAGCTGTAATTAAAAGATGAATATATCAAAATGAACTACTATGATAGCTTAAAGAAATAGAAAAATCCACCCACGGCAAATATTTAGAAATATATTTATTATATATCACTGTACGGCTATTTTTATTGTATTTTTATAAAAACTTTCATGTAACAAAATCTTTTTCTTAACACAAAGCCACAAATTAGGGTGCAATTCTTGTCAAAATGAGTGATTTTATGCTTCAACTGCTGTTTCTTATTAATTCAAAGCAAAATCATAGTGAAAACGATGATCAAAGTACTAAAAGCTCTCACGGAAAGCTCTTTTTAACAAATGAAAAAAAAAATGATTTGATTCAAAATCCAAATTCTCCAACTTGAAACTGCTAATTGCATGTTGTGTCTTTAACCTGTTTCCATGAGTATATCTGGCACCTGCTTTTTATATGTACTTTAATAATCATAATGAAATATAAGCACAGAAATGTGCTGGATCCGCATATTTATGTAAATGTAATATTGTTGGAAATCTTGCATGCTACTCATGAACATTCATTTGTGTGTAATTATGCCCGTTATTCAGTATTTTGGTCCAATAGTACCTAATATGGAAGCTGTAAAATTAGAAAAACACAAATCCTAACATTAGTCAAAACGAAAAAAAGCTTGGTTACATGTAGGTCAGGTTTGAAAAGGTGATGACAGAATAATTTGTTATAAATTTTTAACCAAAAAAAACCATCAGAATCTTTTTTTCAGTGTAAATTACACAAAATTTTAGTTTTTTTTTTTGTTTGTTTTTATACAGTAAGACACTGAATCCTTTACATTTCTTTTTAATAGCCCATAATGACATTCAAATCATTATGATGATTACAGAATTTATAGTTCATAAAATCATTGATACCAGCTGACTCGGCAAAAACTTATCAACTTTCAGTTTACAGCAAAAGTAGCCATATCATTGTCCTTGTACTATTCTATAAATTGTCACTTCCATTCTAGCTTATAATTCTCATTGTATATTCACAAAACAAGATCAACACATCTAATATCTACCATGAATAGCATAATTCTCATTTTCGGTAGGTTCTCTCTATCGTCACTTATACGCTTTTATTTTCAGAAACTAACTGTTTGGTTGCTGAGGTCTATGATTTTGCTTACAGAAAGTATGCATTTATTCTTTTAGTTTGTTAAGTTGTTAATCGGTTTCCTTTTTGACAAAGTATCCAACTTAGGCAACTACAATGTATTGTAGTTTATGTAATTTGGAGCTTCAATCTGACTAATTACCATGATTACATAAAATATGTTGATTTGGGAAACTTTAGTCATTAGGTTGTTGACTTTTATACCCCTTTTATTTATTTTATGTATTTGATTGTAAATTACTTGAGCCCTTTTTTTACAAAAAAATCTTGCAACATTATTGATCCAAAATTATACTGAAATGTAATGCCTAATATTGGGTTTTGGTACATATGTCATGTATGTCTGCAATGTAAGAGACAAATGATCAGCTTCGCCATGAATGCCTGCTGCTGTTTCAAAAATGAAAGTTCAATAACTTCTCAATGCCATATCAGACGGACGGATGGACCTACAAAGTTATACCATAATTAGTCCCATAAACTGGCATATAAAAAAGTATTGCCTATTAGAAATATATGTACAATGTAAATTTATATGTATTATTATATACCTTGCCAAAATTACATTCATGACATTAATATTTAGGTACATACATGATGGTATATGTATTTGTCACTAAATGTCTAGTGACTGCAGGGACTTTCTATACCAACAAAGTATAGACTGTCCATGGTGACTGTTACCCAGGAAATCCCCGAGAGATTTTCTTAATTGGGATCGTCAGAGACTCTGGACTTGGAATCCCAAACTGTAAAAGGATTACAGCTGCAGTTAAATTTCATTAAAACTATTGATATTGTATCACAGGCCCTGCCCTGTAGCCAGGAATTTCCAAGGGGAGGTTACATGGACTCGCAATACAATCATCCAGGGGGGAGGGGGTAGGGTTACTTTCATACGAACCCCTCGAACCCTCTGGCTATGATAGGTGTGTATTGGAAGACCCTTCTTTAGTTCTTAATATTAGATATGCAAACAATGATTCATTTGTAATATTTTATATATTATTATTTACCTGCTGTATGCGTCTGTTCAGTTTTCTGTACGGAAGTCTAAGACCTGCTTTAAACTTGACGTTCGTTGTGTTCATAAAAGCAACAGCAAACTGAATTCTTTCTCCACTTCACCTCAACATAATCTCTCGGTGTCAGCCCTACGTTTCTGTAATATCTCATTATCTGACACTCAGTGATCGGACATTTTCGTGCAGAAGCACTGAGCTGACAAAATGCGAGAAAACTCCAGACTTGTCTCTTCATATCGCAACACTGACATCAATACAAAGTGTGATGTATCTTTATGCCACTCAAAGAGCTTAGGTAAGGTCCTTACTAACACAAAAAGGCATAGTTGCTAGTTTCAGGGAAGTCTGCATCTGAGCAGTTACCTTCTTTATAGTAGTGTGGAGAACAATTAAAGGGAGATAACTCTTGATAACAATTATTCAGTGAAAGTTACAATATCTTATTTATTCAGATGTTATACATTTGCAAAGTATTTTATCTGAATAAAATCTTTAAAATGTTCAAAATTGAACATTTAAAATGATAATAACATCATATTTTGTTTGATATATACCCAAAATTGGTTTAGTAAAAAATGTTGGAAAAGGCTAAGGTGGAGTTTTAAAGTAAAAAATAAGGCTATTTTTACTAATTTGCCATGGGTGGATTTTTTATATTTTTTTAATCCAATGAAAATTTGTGTAAAGAAATTTATTTCATGTATTTATGTGCTCACCTTTCCGAAAACCAGTGACTTGAACTTGGCTAGTAAATGACATATACAAAATAAGGCATTAAAGAGAGCACCCTTTAAGTGTCCAAAAATAGAAAATGCTTTATAAATGCATAATTTATGATCTTTATATATATTTCCACAATATAAATGGCTTGAAACCCAATAGAACTAATTTGGTGACTTTTAAAGTACTTTCAAATAAACATATATTTGAGGAATTTTTGGCTAATTTGATTCAATTATGCAAATTAGCTTGTTACTAAAAATAGACACAATTCAGAGAAGTCTAAAATATATTTTCTGGTTTCCATTGAACCTAAGATATGAAAAAACTTTATTAGCTGGAAAAGTTTTAACCACCCTCCTGGACGATTTTTCAAATTTTGCATGGTTTTCTGTGAGACAAGCTCTTAAATCACAGAAATTTAAAGAATGTACTGCTTGTCCGCTTTCGGAGTATTCTTGTCAGTTTAGACAGAGACATATGTTTCTGGTTTAGAGTGGGTTTATGAATGAATGATAAGTCTTGCAAGATATAAAGCATATTGTAAAAATCTGATTCCTCCGGTCTGTCTCCATTCCAATAAGACAAAGTTGACCATATATTGATTCTTTTTGAACATCTTTGGTCAAATAGCTTAAGTATTTATACGTTGTGAGATTTAAAATATTTTGATAAGGGCATTTGCAATTAGGTAATTGAAAATCGCTTTGGACGGACCAACTTTAATGCAATTGACAATTTTGTCTGCACATTTAAATATTCATGGTTACCGATGCTGATTTAAAATTGTACAGTTTTTAGTTTATACGCTAGTTTTTTTGGGGGTCATTTTTATTTATAAAATTATTCAATTGAAAGTAATTCAGTATTTCATTGTTACAACAAAATATTCACCTGGCGAAATTTATTTAAAACTGAGCTAATGCAAAATATAAAAAAACTATACCACGGCGATTCAGGTGCTTTGACATCATATTCCCCAAAATAACTCAATAATTTTTCTTTATTTTCTGTCTCAAACTCGCACTCTCTGTATTATTCAAACGAGATGTTGTTTACACCTGAAACGGTCAACACTTGAGGCCAAAATACACTCGAGTAAAGATCAAAAGATTAGAATTACAAAATGCTAATCTTTTAATTATAGTGAATTTAACCACGCCTTCGCCAGGTAGTGTCAGAGTATCATACACATTGTATTTACACAGTACTAACGGGAAATGTTTGCGAGACTGAATTACAAGGTGAGAAAACATACATGCATTTACATTAGGTTATCATTTATATATGTTTGTTCAGAAGAGGGGCGAAAGATACCAGAAGGACATTCAAACTCATAGATCGACAATAAACTGACAACACCATGGCTAAAAAAGAAAAAGACAAACAGACAAATAATAGTACACAAGACACAACATAGAAAACTAAAGACTAAGCAACACGAACCCGTATATTCAACATATCCGTCGGAAGAAATTTTTCACAAAAGTATTTTATTGTACGATTTACTTTTATTACTAAAGGCATATCAGAAATCCATCAGATATAAATCTGCTTGTACCTTATAATTTAAAAAGTTGCACGGCTGTTCACTTTATTTTCTTAATTATTAGTTGGTTAATAGCTACACAAAATAGTCATCGACGCGCTTTAAATTGCGTTATTAGATGATTAACGAACAAGACTTAAATGATATTAATTCCACTCCCAATATGCAATTAGTGTTAAAGAACGTCACACTACACAAGAAATTCGAATAAATAAAATTGATAATTTCCAATTTTCTTCTTTATTAGTGTTCATATCTCTAGATAAAACTTGGTGAATATGTTTTTTTTTTTTTTTTTTTTTTTTTTATATATGTTATTATGAACATAATAAGATGATAAGTAAAAATCGCAAATTTTCCTTTAAGATAGAAGATCTTAGGAACTTTAGAATTAAACACAAAGTTACAGGTTCAAAATATGAAATATAACCTGAAAGACAGTATTGGTGACCAGACAGAGAAAATTATGAGCTCAATTAGTCAAATCAAATAGTCGCTTGCAAATGTCAGCAGAAAACTTGAAAACCTTGATGAAAAGGTCAGCGAAAACGATTTTAGTATTTTGTGTAAAAAAAAGTGTTTTTTGATAAAATACAGATTGGTGCAGTCTTAACCTGTACAAAAGTTAACTTAGAGCAGACTTGTTGACTGCTTTCCAAGTTAACTTGAGAAATTTTAAGCAGACAAGCAAGTTAACTTCGTCGTTGGTAGACCAGACCTAGGTCTGCTTTTTAGGACTGCTCCAGAGCTGTGGACAAGTCTGCTATAGACCAGTCCTGAGGACAGGTCTGCCCCAGACCAGACCAGACCTGTGGACAGGTCTGCTCCTGACCAGACCTGTGGATTGGTCTGCTACTGACCAGACCTGAGGACAAGTCTGCTTATGACATATTACCGTGTTTAAGACTTTCCATATTAGACCTGAGCTTTTATTATGTAAACAATAATCGCATTGTTCTTTTTTCCCAGTCATGATAGCAAATTACTTTACTCGTATAGAATCTATAGATATTATACACATTATACAATTAGTTTTTTCATTTCATATTATTATATACATTAAACAATGGCTATTAAATTACACACTTGTGATAACATGCAGCTATCATAAAAGAAAGGAAAGTATTTTTTAATTAGAAGGCGGATAGAAAGGTTAACCAACGCATCGGAACAATATTTGTATTTCATGGGATATCAACATCATCGTTGACGTTGCTTCGTTCCTCATTTTTTCAGTCTCTTCCTAAATATAACTCATGGATATTTCATCGTAATTCACCTTGTTTGCCTTGGATTTACGATTCTGTTTTCGACAAAATGTTCCAACGAAAATTGTACAGTGTCCGGATACGTAAGGTGTTGTATAATTATGAACAATCTCGTCAATTTCGTCCGATTTGTTTTTACCGATTATAAATGAATGAAATATTTGCCACTTGACGTTTAGCTACCAACAAAATCAATCAACCGATATTATATACTAACAGTATATTATTCCCAGAAGAGAACTTTTCATACTTTTCATTATAAAGTACAAATGAAATCAGTCATGTCAGTGTTGGATGATGCGGTCAAATAGTTTTAATATACAAACCATCCTGAACTGCTGCCTTTAGTGACAGTTCAATATTACGAATACAGAGATAAAATGCTGGCACTCTAAATTGATGCGGACAAGATTTTGCATTCATTGTTTTCCAATATTGCTTTCATTTGTATTATACACTCCATCCTTACATAAAAAAAAAACTTCTGATTTATAATGCAGCCATATAGATTTACATAATAAAGTGCTCTTCTCATATATTTTATGATGGTATGATACTAAACCCCTAACGGGAGGGATTGTGCCTGATATTCATATGATGAAGACATAATATTTCAATCAGTTTAATTGAGGTCTGGAGCTGGCATATCAGTTAACTGCTAGTAGTCTTTTGTTATTTATGTATTATTGTTATTTTGTTTATTTTCTTTTGTTACATCTTCTGACATCGGACTGGCTGACTTTTAATGTGCGTATTGTACATTGGCTAGAGGTATAGGGGAGGTTGAGATCTCATAAACATGTTTAACCCCGCCGCATTTTTGCGCCTGTCCCAAGTCAGGAGCCTCTGGCCTTTGTTAGTCTTGTATTATTTTTACTTTTAGTTTTTTGTGTATAATTTGGAGTTTAGTATGACGTCCATTATCACTGAACTAGTATATATATTTGTTTAGGGGCCAGCTTAAGGACGCCTCCGGGTGCAGGAATTTCTCGCTGCATTGAAGACCTATTGGTGACCTTCTGTTGTTGTCTGTTCTGTGGTCGGGTTGTTGTCTCTTTGACACATTCCCCATTTCCATTCTCAATTTTAAATATGGTCAGTTTTGGTTGATGCGGTCAAATAATTTTGCTACACGAGTCAGCCTGAGGTATAAAAACTACTGAAATTTTGTAACGTATCAATATATTGAACAAAAGGAGGACATGCTGACTCTAAATTTATACGAAAATAATTTTGTGATTTATTATGCAGCTATATAGATTAAGATATATGACATAATAAAGTGCAAATATGGTCAGTTTTGGTTGATGCAGTCAAATAATTTTGCTACACGAGTCAGCCTGAGGTATAAAAACTACTGAAATTTTTGTTGTGAGACAATATTTTTAGCAAAAAGAGGGCATACTGGCACTCTTTTTTGATGTGGACAACATTTTGTAGTCATTGTGTTCAAATGTTGCTGTCATAGTATACAATACATCCTGATATAAAAATATTACTGAATTATTATGCGGCTATATAGATTTACATAATAAAGTGCAAATATGGTCAGTTTTGGTTGATGCGGTCAAATAATTTTGTTGTACAAGAAGTCGTCAGCCTGAGGTATGAAAACTGCTTAAATTTTGTTATGTATTAATATATTGAATAAATAAGGACATGCTGGCACTCTGAATTTATGCCCACAAAATTTTGTAGTCATTGTGTTCCAATATTACTGTCGTTTGTATTATACAATCCACCCTGACATCAAAATATTGCTGATTTACTATGCGGCTATATAGATTTACATAATAAAGTGCAAATATGGTCAGTTTTGGTTGATGCGTTAAAATATTTTTGTTATACGAGTCAGCCTGAGGTATCAAAACTACTGAAATTTTGTTGCAAGACAATATTTTGAATAAAAAGAGGACATGCTGGCAATCTAAATTGATGAAGAAAATATTTTGAAGTGATTGTGTTCCAATATTGCTGTCATTTGTATTATACAATTTTTCTGACATAAAATATTTCTGATTTTTATGAGGCTATATAAATAAGCATAAAAAGTGCAAACATGGTCAGTTTTGGTTGATGCGGTCAAATCATTTTTTTGTACAAGTCAGCCTGGGGTATCAAAAGTACTTAAATTTTGTTGTGAGACAATATTTTTAACAAAAGGAGGACATGCTGGCACTCTTATTTGATGCAGACAACATTTTGTATTCATTGTTTTCCAATATTGCTGTCATTTGTATAATACAATACATCCTGACATAAAAATATTACTGAATTATTATGCAGCTACATAGATTTACATATTAAAGTGCAAATATGTCGACTTTGTTGATGCGGTCAAATAACTTTGTTGTACAAGTCAGCCTCAGATATCAAAACTACTGAAATTTTGTTGCGAGACAATATTTATAACAAAAAAAAGGACATGCTAGCACTCTAATTTAATGCGGACAACATTTTGTAGTCATTGTGTTCCAATATTGCTGTCATTTGTATTATACAATCCATCCTGACTTCAAAATATCACTGATTTTCTATGCGGCTACATGTATATACATTTACATAATAAAGTGCAAATATGGTTAGTTTTGGTTGATACAGTCAAATAATTTTGTTATATTTGAGCCAGTCTGAGATGTGAAAACTGCTGATTTTGGTGATGATTCAATTATATGAATATCATTTGTATTATACAATCCATACTGACTTCAAAATATCACTGATTTTCTAAGCGGCTACATGTATATAGATTTACATAATAAAGTGCAAATATGGTCAGTTTTGGTTGATGCGTTAAAATATTTGTATACGACCGGAAAAATTTGTTTGGATTCGTATAATGCTATGGTGTTGTCGTCGTCGTCCGAAAACACATTCGGTTTCGGACAATAACTTTAGTTTAAGTGAATTGATCTCTATTAAATTTTACAAAGGGTTCAATACCACAAAATGAAGGTTGGGATTGATTTTGGGGTTATGGGACCAACAGTTTAGGAATTAAGGGGCCAAAAGGGACCAAAACAAGCATTTTGTAGTTTCCAGACAAGAACTAGTGTGTAATTGTGTGGATCTCTGTGACACTGTGACATTGTATCAGAAGGTTCCATATCACGAAGGAAGGCTGGGATTGAGTTTGGGGTGATTGCCCAACACATGCAGGAATCAGGGGCAAAAGGGCCAAAACAAGCATTTTGTAGTTTCAGACATTAACTTGTGTTTAAGTTTATAGATCTCTCCAAAACTGTACTACAAGGTTCCATACTACAAAGGGAAGGCTGGGATTGAGTTTTGGGGTAATTGTTCCAAGGGGTTCAAAACGTTTGGGAGGTGGGGTTTTATTTCCAATTTTTAAGGAGTTCATTTTTTTTTTTTATAAATTTTCAAATTTCAAATATTTTGAAAAGTTTCAAGAAGAAATCTTCAAATGTACAGCAAAAGATTTTAAGATCTTTGGACACATTTAAAATATTCATTCTTGCGTATTAAATTATAATCCTGGTACCTTTGATAACTATTTACACCACTGGGTCGATGCCACTGCTGGTGGACGTTTCGTCCCCGAGGGTATCACCAGCCCAGTAGTCAGCACTTCGGTGTTGACATGAATGTCAATTATGTGGTTATTTTATAAATTTCCTGTTTACAAAAGTATGAACTTTTCGAAATATTATGGATTTTCTTATCCCAGGCATAGATGACCTTAGCCGTATTTGGCACAACTTTTGAAATATTTGGTCCTCAATGCTCTTCAATTTTGTACGTTTGGCTGACGAAACGCGCGTCTGGCGTATTAAATTATAATCCTGGTATCGTTGATAACTATTATTTTGTGTCAGAAACCTATATTATGTCAAAATGTAATCACAATCCAAATTAAGACAGTATCAAGCTTGAATATTGTGTTCAAATTTGCCACAACTGTTCAGGGTTCAACCTATGCGGTCGTATCAGGCTGCGCTCAACGAAGCATATTATTGTTACACGAAACAGCCTCAGGTATCAAAACTACTGAAATTTCCTTACGTATCAATATATTGAATAAAAAAGGACGTGCTGGCACTCTGAATTCATGTGGACAACATTTTTTAGTCATTGTGTTCCAATATTGTTGTCTTATTATACAATCCATTCTGACATCGAAATATTGCTGATTTACTATGCGGCTATATAGATTTACATAATAAAGTGCAAAATTGGTCAGTTTTGGTTGATGCGTTAAAATATTTTTGATATACGAGTCAGCCTAAGGTATCAAAACTACTGAAATTGTGTTACGTATCAATATATTGAACAAAAGGAGGACATGCTGGCACTCTAAATTCATACGAACATAACTTTATGATTTATTATGCAGCTATATAGATTTACATATATGACATAATAAAGTGCAAATATGGTCAGTTTTGGTTATTGCAGTCAAATAATTCTGTTAAAGGAGTCAGCCTGAGGTATTAAAACTACTGAATTTTGTTGTGAGACAATATTTTTAGCAAAAAAGGCATGCTGGCACTCTTTTTGATGTGGACAACATTTTGTAGTCATTATGTTCAATTATTGCTGACATTTGTATTATACAATACATCCTGATATAAAAATATTACTGAATTATTATGCGGCTATATAGATTTACATAATAAAGTGCAAATATGGTCAGTTTTGGTTGATGCGGTCAAATAATTTTGTTGTACAAGAAGTCGTCAGCCTGAGGTATGAAAACTGCTGAAATTTTGTTATGGATCAATATATTGAATAAAAAAAGGACATGCTGGCACTCTGAATTTATGCCGACAAAATGTTGTAGTCATTGTGTTCCAATATTGCTGTCGTTTGTATTATACAATCCACCCTGACTTCAAAATATTGCTGATTTACTATGTGGCTATATAGATTCACATAATAAAGTGCAAATATGGTCAGTTTGGTTGATGCGTTAAAATATTTTTGTTATACGAGTCAGCCTGAGGTATCAAAACTACTGAAATTTTGTTGCAAGACAATATTTTGAATAAAAAGAGGACATGCTGGCAATCTAAATTGATGAAGAAAATATTTTGAAGTCATTGTGTTCCAATATTGCTGTCATTTGTATTATACAATTTTTTCTGACATAAAAATATTTCTGATTTTTTTATGAGGCTATATAAATAAGCATAAAAAAGTGCAAACATGGTCAGTTTTGGTTGATGCGGTCAAATCATTTTTTTGTACAAGTCAGCCTGGGGTATCAAAAGTACTTAAATTTTGTTGTGAGACAATATTTTTAACAAAAGGAGGACATGCTGGCACTCTTATTTGATGCAGACAACATTTTGTATTCATTGTTTTCCAATATTGCTGTCATTTGTATAATACAAAACATCCTGACATAAAATATTACTGAATTATTATGCAGCTACATAGATTTACATATTAAAGTGCAAATATGTCGAGTTTTTGTTGATGCGGTCAAATAACTTTGTTGTACAAGTCAGCCTGAGATATCAAAACTACTGAAATTTTGTTGCGAGACAATATTTATAACAAAAAAGGACATGCTAGCACTCTAATTTAATGCGGACAACATTTTGTAGTCATTGTGTTCCAATATTGCTGTCATTTGTATTATACAATCCATCCTGACTTCAAAATATCACTGATTTTCTATGCGGCTACATGTATATACATTTACATAATAAAGTGCAAATATGGTTAGTTTTGGTTGATACAGTCAAATAATTTTGTTATATTTGAGCTAGTCTGAGATGTGAAAACTGCTGATTTTTGGTGATGATTCAATTATATGAATATCATTTGTATTACACAATCCATACTGACTTCAAAATATCACTGATTTTCTAAGCGGCTACATGTATATAGATTTACATAATAAAGTGCAAATATGGTCAGTTTTGGTTGATGCGTTAAAATATTTGTATACGACCGCAAAAATTTGTTTGGATTCGTATAATGCTATGGTGTTGTCGTCGTCGTCCGAAAACACATTCGGTTTCCGGACAATAACTTTAGTTTAAGTGAATGGATCTCTATTAAATTTTACAAAAAGGTTCAATACCACAAAATGAAGGTTGGGATTGATTTTCGGGTTATGGTACCAACAGTTTAGGAATAAGGGGCCAAAAAGGGACCAAAACAATCATTTTTGTAGTTTCCAGACAGTAACTTGTGTTTAAGTGTATAGATCTCTCTAAAATTGTACTACAAGGTTCCATACTACAAAGGGAAGGCTGGGATTGAGTTTTGGAGTCATTGTTCCAAGGGGGTTCAAAACGTTTGGGGGTTGGGGGTTTTTTCCAATTTTTTATGGGGTTGATATTTTTTTTTTTTTTTTTTAATTTTTCAAATTTCAAATATTTTGAAAAGTTTCAAGAAGAAATCTTCAAATGTACAGCATTGGGCAATATATTTTTAAGATCTTTGAACACATTTAAAATATTCATTCTTGCGTATTAAATTATAATCCTGGTACCTTTGACAACTATTTACACCACTGGGTCGATGCCATTGCTAGTAGACGTTTCGTCCCCGAGGGTATCACCAGCCCAGTAGTCAGCACTTCGGTGTTGACATGAATGTCAATTATGTGGTTATTTTATAAATTTCCTGTTTACAAAAGTATGAACTTTTCGAAATACTAAGGATTTTTTTATCACAGGCATAGATTACCTTAGCCGTATTTGGCACAACTTTTTGAAATATTTGGTCCTCAATGCTCTTCAATTTTGTACTTGTTTGGCTTAATAACTATTTTGAGATGAGCGTCACTGATGAGTCTTATGTAGACGAAACGCGCGTCTGGCGTATTAAATTATAATCCTGGTACCTTTGATAACTATTATTTTGTGTCAGAAACCTATATTATGTCAAAAATGTAATCACAATCCAAATTAAGACAGTATCAAGCTTGAATATTGTGTTCAAATTTGCCACAACTGTTCAGGGTTCGACCTCTGCGGTCGTATCAGGCTGCGCTCAGCGAAGCATATTATCGCTACACGAAACAGCCTGAGGTATCAAAACTACTGAAATTTCCTTACGTATCAATATATTGAACAAAAAAGAACATGCTGGCACTCTGAATTCATGTGGACAAAATTTTGTAGTCATTGTGTTCCAATATTGCTGTCGTATTATACAATCCATTCTGACATCGAAATATTGCTAATTTACTATGCGGCTATATAGATTTACATAATAAAGTGCAAAATTGGTCAGTTTTGGTTGATGCGTTAAAATATTTTTGATATACGAGTCAGCCTAAGGTATCTTAACTACTGAAATTGTGTTACGTATCAATATATTGAACAAAAGGAGGACATGCTGGCACTCTGAATTCATACGAACATAATTTTGTGATTGATTATGCAGCTATATAGATTTACATATATGACATAATAAAGTGCAAATATGGTCAGTTTTGGTTGATGCGGTCAAAAAATTTTGTTAAAGGAGTCAGCCTGAGGTATTAAAACTACTGAAATTTTTGTTGTGAGACAATATTTTTAGCAAAAGAAGGCCGTCTGGCACTCTTTTTGATGTGGACAACATTTTGTAGTCATTGTGTTCAAATATTGCTGTCATTTGTAGTATACAATACATCCTGATATAAAATATTACTGAATTATTATGCGGCTATATAGATTTACATAATAAAGTGCAAATATGGTCAGTTTTGGTTGATGCGGTCAAATAATTTTGTTGTACAAGAAGTCGTCAGCCTGAGGTATGAAAACTGCTTAAATTTTGTTATGTATCAATATATTGAATAAAAAAGGACATGCTGGCACTCTGAATTGATGCCGACAAAATTTTGTAGTCATTGTGTTCCAATATTGCTGTCGTTTGTATTATACAATCCACCCTGACATCAAAATATTGCTGATTTACTATACGGCTATATAGATTTACATAATAAAGTGCAAATATGGTCAGTTTTGGTTGATGCGTTAAAATATTTTTGTTATACGAGTCAGCCTGAGGTATCAAAACTACTGAAATTTTGTTGCAAGACAATATTTTGAATAAAAGAGGACATGCTGGCAATCTAAATTGATGAAGAAAATATTTTGAAGTCATTGTGTTCCAATATTGCTGTCATTTGTATTATACAATTTTTTCTGACATAAAAATATTTCTGATTTTTTTATGAGGCTATATAAATAAGCATAAAAAAGTGCAAACATGGTCAGTTTTGGTTGATGCGGTCAAATCATTTTTTTGTACAAGTCAGCCTGGGGTATCAAAAGTACTTAAATTTTGTTGTGAGACAATATTTTTAACAAAAGGAGGACATGCTGGCACTCTTATTTGATGCAGACAACATTTTGTATTCATTGTTTTCCAATATTGCTGTCATTTGTATAATACAAAACATCCTGACATAAAAATATTACTGAATTATTATGCAGCTACATATATTTACATATTAAAGTGCAAATATGTCGAGTTTTTGTTGATGCGGTCAAATAACTTTGTTACACAAGTCAGCCTGAGATATCAAAACTACTGAAATTGTGTTGCGAGACAATATTTATAACAAAAAAAGGACATGCTAGCACTCTAATTTAATGCGGACAACATTTTGTAGTCATTGTGTTCCAATATTGCTGTCATTTGTATTATACAATCCATCCTGACTTCAAAATATCACTGATTTTCTATGCGGCTACATGTATATACATTTACATAATAAAGTGCAAATATGGTTAGTTTTGGTTGATACAGTCAAATAATTTTGTTATATTTGAGCCAGTCTGAGATGTGAAAACTGCTGATTTTTGGTGATGATTCAATTATATGAATATCATTTGTATTATACAATCCATACTGACTTCAAAATATCACTGATTTTCTATGCGGCTACATGTATATAGATCTACATAATAAAGTGCAAATATGGTCAGTTTTGGTTGATGCGTTAAAATATTTGTATACGACCGCAAAAATTTGTTTGGATTCGTATAATGCTATGGTGTTGTCGTCGTCGTCCGAAAACACATTCGGTTTCCGGACAATAACTTTAGTTTAAGTGAATTGATCTCTATTAAATTTTACAAAAGGTTCAATACCACAAAATGAAGGTTGGGATTGATTTTGGGGTTATGGGACCAACAGTTTAGGAATTAAGGGGCAAAAGGGACCAAAACAAGCATTTTGTAGTTTCGGGCAAAAGGGCCAAAACAAGCATTTTGTAGTTTCAGACATTAACTTGTGTTTAAGTTTATAGATCTCTCAAAATTGTACTACAAGGTTCCATACTACAAAGGAAGGCTGGGATTGAGTTTTGGGGTCATTGTTCCAAGGGGTTCAAAACGTTTGGGGGTGGGGTTTTTTCCAATTTTTAAGGTTGTTCATTTTTTTTTTTTTATAAATTTTCAAATTTCAAATATTTTGAAAAGTTTCAAGAAGAAATCTTCAAATGTACAGCAAAAGATTTTAAGATCTTTGGACACATTTAAAATATTCATTCTTG
Source organism: Mytilus coruscus (assembly GCA_017311375.1). Taxonomy (NCBI): domain Eukaryota; kingdom Metazoa; phylum Mollusca; class Bivalvia; order Mytilida; family Mytilidae; genus Mytilus; species Mytilus coruscus. The sequence goes on from CM029606.1 coordinate 5,165,522, forward strand.
CGTATTAAATTATAATCCTGGTACCTTTGATAACTATTTACACCACTGGGTCGATGCCACTGCTGGTGGACGTTTCGTCCCCGAGGGTATCACCAGCCCAGTAGTCAGCACTTCGGTGTTGACATGAATGTCAATTATGTGGTTATTTTATAAATTTCCTGTTTACAAAAGTATGAACTTTTCGAAATATTATGGATTTTTTATCACAGGCATAGATTACCTTAGCCGTATTTGGCACAACTTTTGAAATATTTGGTCCTCAATGCTCTTCAATTTTGTACTTGTTTGGCTAACTATTTTGAAACGCGTCGTAGACTGGCGTATTAAATTATAATCCTGGTATCGTTGATAACTATTATTTTGTGTCAGAAACCTATATTATGTCAAAAATGTAATCACAATCCAAATTAAGACAGTATCAAGCTTGAATATTGTGTTCAAATTTGCCACAACTGTTCAGGGTTCAACCTATGCGGTCGTATCAGGCTGCGCTCAACGAAGCATATTATTGTTACACGAAACAGCCTCAGGTATCAAAACTACTGAAATTTCCTTACGTATCAATATATTGAATAAAAAAGGACATGCTGGCACTCTGAATTCATGTGGACAACATTTTTAGTCATTGTGTTCCAATATTGTTGTCGTATTATACAATCCATTCTGACATCGAAATATTGCTGATTTACTATGCGGCTATATAGATTTACATAATAAAGTGCAAAATTGGTCAGTTTTGGTTGATGCGTTAAAATATTTTTGATATACGAGTCAGCCTAAGGTATCAAAACTACTGAAATTGTGTTACGTATCAATATATTGAACAAAAGGAGGACATGCTGGCACTCTAAATTCATACGAACATAACTTTATGATTTATTATGCAGCTATATAGATTTACATATATGACATAATAAAGTGCAAATATGGTCAGTTTTGGTTATTGCGGTCAAATAATTTTGTTAAAGGAGTCAGCCTGAGGTATTAAAACTACTGAATTTTTGTTGTGAGACAATATTTTTAGCAAAAAAGGCATGCTGGCACTCTTTTTTGATGTGGACAACATTTTGTAGTCATTATGTTCAATTATTGCTGACATTTGTATTATACAATACATCCTGATATAAAAATATTACTGAATTATTATGCGGCTATATAGATTTACATAATAAAGTGCAAATATGGTCAGTTTTGGTTGATGCGGTCAAATAATTTTGTTGTACAAGAAGTCGTCAGCCTGAGGTATGAACACTGCTGAAATTTTGTTATGGATCAATATATTGAATTAAAAAGGACATGCTGGCACTCTGAATTTATGCCGACAAAATGTTGTAGTCATTGTGTTCCAATATTGCTGTCGTTTGTATTATACAATCCACCCTGACTTCAAAATATTGCTGATTTACTATGTTGCTATATAGATTCACATAATAAAGTGCAAATATGGTCAGTTTGGTTGATGCGTTAAAATATTTTTGTTATACGAGTCAGCCTGAGGTATCAAAACTACTGAAATTTTGTTGCAAGACAATATTTTGAATAAAAGAGGACATGCTGGCAATCTAAATTGATGAAGAAAATATTTTGAAGTCATTGTGTTCCAATATTGCTGTCATTTGTATTATACAATTTTTCTGACATAAAAATATTTCTGAATTTTTATGAGGCTATATAAATGAGCATAAAAAGTGCAAACATGGTCAGTTTTGGTTGATGCGGTCAAATCATTTTTTGTACAAGTCAGCCTGGGGTATCAAAAGTACTTAAATTTTGTTGTGAGACAATATTTTTAACAAAAGGAGGACATGCTGGCACTCTTATTTGATGCAGACAACATTTTGTATTCATTGTTTTCCAATATTGCTGTCATTTGTATAATACAAAACATCCTGACATAAAAATATTACTGAATTATTATGCAGCTACATAGATTTACATATTAAAGTGCAAATATGTCGAGTTTTTGTTGATGCGGTCAAATAATTTTGTTGTACAAGTCAGCCTGAGATATCAAAACTACTGAAATTGTGTTGCGAGACAATATTTATAACAAAAAAAGGACATGCTAGCACTCTAATTTAATGCGGACAACATTTTGTAGTCATTGTGTTCCAATATTGCTGTCATTTGTATTATACAATCCATCCTGACTTCAAAATATCACTGATTTTCTATGCGGCTACATGTATATACATTTACATAATAAAGTGCAAATATGGTTAGTTTTGGTTGATACAGTCAAATAATTTTGTTATATTTGAGCTAGTCTGAGATGTGAAAACTGCTGATTTTTGGTGATGATTCAATTATATGAATATCATTTGTATTACACAATCCATACTGACTTCAAAATATCACTGATTTTCTAAGCGGCTACATGTATATAGATTTACATAATAAAGTGCAAATATGGTCAGTTTTGGTTGATGCGTTAAAATATTTGTATACGACCGGAAAAATTTGTTTGGATTCGTATAATGCTATGGTGTTGTCGTCGTCGTCCGAAAACACATTCGGTTTCGGACAATAACTTTAGTTTAAGTGAATGGATTTCTATTAAATTTTACAAAAGGTTCAATACCACAAAATGAAGGTTGGGATTGATTTTCGGGTTATGGTACCAACAGTTTAGGAATAAGGGGCCAAAAGGGACCAAAACAATCATTTTGTAGTTTCAGACAGTAACTTGTGTTTAAGTGTATAGATCTCTAAAATTGTACTACAAGGTTCCATACTGCAAAGGAAGGCTGGGATTGAGTTTTGGAGTCATTGTTCCAAGGGGTTCAAAACGTTTGGGGTTGGGGTTTTTCCAATTTTTATGGGGTTGATATTTTTTTTTTTTTTTAATTTTTCAAATTTCAAATATTTTGAAAAGTTTCAAGAAGAAATCTTCTTTGACAACTATTTACACCACTGGGTCGATGCCATTGCTAGTAGACGTTTCGTCCCCGAGGGTATCACCAGCCCAGTAGTCAGCACTTCGGTGTTGACATGAATGTCAATTATGTGGTTATTTTATAAATTTCCTGTTTACAAAAATATGAACTTTTCGAAATACTAAGGATTTTTTTATCACAGGCATAGATTACCTTAGCCGTATTTGGCACAACTTTTTGAAATATTTGGTCCTCAATGCTCTTCAATTTTGTACTTGTTTGGCTTAATAACTATTTTGAGATGAGCGTCACTGATGAGTCTTATGTAGACGAAACGCGCGTCTGGCGTATTAAATTATAATCCTGGTACCTTTGATAACTATTATTTTGTGTCAGAAACCTATATTATGTCAAAAATGTAATCACAATCCAAATTAAGACAGTATCAAGCTTGAATATTGTGTTCAAATTTGCCACAACTGTTCAGGGTTCGACCTCTGCGGTCGTATCAGGCTGCACTCAGCGAAGCATATTATCGTTACACGAAACAGCCTGAGGTATCAAAACTACTGAAATTTCCTTACGTATCAATATATTGAAAAAAAAAAGAACATGCTGGCACTCTGAATTCATGTGGACAAAATTTTGTAGTCATTGTGTTCCAATATTGCTGTCGTATTATACAATCCATTCTGACATCGAAATATTGCTAATTTACTATGCGGCTATATAGATTTACATAATAAAGTGCAAAATTGGTCAGTTTTGGTTGATGCGTTAAAATATTTTTGATATACGAGTCAGCCTAAGGTATCTAAACTACTGAAATTGTGTTACGTATCAATATATTGAACAAAAGGAGGACATGCTGGCACTCTGAATTCATACGAACATAATTTTGTGATTTATTATGCAGCTATATAGATTTACATATATGACATAATAAAGTGCAAATATGGTCAGTTTTGGTTGATGCGGTCAAAAAATTTTGTTAAAGGAGTCAGCCTGAGGTATTAAAACTACTGATTTTTTGTTGTGAGACAATATTTTTAGCAAAAAGAAGGCCGTCTGGCACTCTTTTTTGATGAAGACAACATTTTGTAGTCATTGTGTTCAAATATTGCTGTCATTTGTAGTATACAATACATCCTGATATAAAAATATTACTGAATTATTATGCGGCTATATAGATTTACATAATAAAGTGCAAATATGGTCAGTTTTGGTTGATGCGGTCAAATAATTTTGTTGTACAAGAAGTCGTCAGCCTGAGGTATGAAAACTGCTTAAATTTTGTTACGTATCAATATATTGAATAAAAAAAAGACATGCTAGCACTCTGAATTTATGCCGACAAAATTTTGTAGTCATTGTGTTCCAATATTGCTGTCGTTTGTATTATACAATCCATCCTGACATCAAAATATTGTTGATTTACTATACAGCTATATAGGTTTACATAATAAAGTGCAAATATGGTCAGTTTTGGTTGATGCGTTAAAATATTTTTGTTATACGAGTCAGCCTGAGGTATCAAAACTACTGAAATTTTGTTGCGAGACAATATTTTGAATAAAAAGAGGACATGCTGGCAATCTAAATTGATGAGGAAAATATTTTGAAGTCATTGTGTTCCAATATTGCTGTCATTTGTATTATACAATTTTTTCTGACATAAAAATATTTCTGATTTTTTTATGAGGCTATATAAATAAGCATTAAAAAAGTGCAAACATGGTCAGTTTTGGTTGATGCCGTCAAATCATTTTTTTGTACAAGTCAGCCTGAGGTATCAAAAGTACTTAAATTTTGTTGTGAGACAATATTTTTAACAAAAGGAGGACATGCTGGCACTCCTATTTGATGCAGACAACATTTTGTATTCATTGTTTTCCAATATTGCTTTCATTTGTATAATACAATACATCCTGACATAAAAATATTACTGAATTATTATGCAGCTACATAGATTTACATAATAAAGTGCAAATATGTCGAGTTTTTGTTGATGCGGTCAAATAATTTTGTTGTACAAGTCAGCCTGAGATATCAAAACTACTGAAATTGTGTTGCGAGACAATATTTTTAACAAAAAGAGGACATGCTAGCACTCTAATTTAATGCGAACAACATTTTGTAGTCATTGTGTTCCAATATTGCTGTCATTTGTATTATACAATCCATCCTGACTTCAAAATATCACTGATTTTCTATGCGGCTACATCTATATAGATTTACATAATAAAGTGCAAATATGGTTAGTTTTGGTTGATACAGTCAAATAATTTTGTTATATTTGAGCCAGTCTGAGATGTGAAAACTGCTGATTTTTTGGTGATGATTCAATTATATGAATATCATTTGTATTATACAATCCATCCTGACTTCAAAATATCATTGATTTTCTAAGCGGCTACATGTATATAGATTTACATAATAAAGTGCAAATATGGTCAGTTTTGGTTGATGCGTTAAAATATTTGTATACGACCGCAAAAATTTGTTTGGATTCGTATAATGCTATGGTGTTCACTAGTAACGGGTTTTACAACTGAAACGGTAATTTTAAACTGAACAACTCTTAAATGCCTGAATTTACCGCAAGGAAAAATGTCAAGATCTTTTTCAGTTGTTCAATACATGTTCAGTACACTAACTATCGCGATCGATTAAGTACCAGTCAGTACTGATTCAGGTAATTAAGAAAAAATGCGTAGCGTTAAATCTAGTACTGTTAAGTACATTTTAGTACACGTCAGTTCATCGATAGAATCGTTGTCCAGTACTTTTCAGTGTATCAAAATAATATGAGGATAGCTTCCCTTCGATTAGCAGAGGAATCGTAATAAATAAAAGCGAAAAAAAAAATGAATAACAATAATAAACAAATAAATATAAGGAGACATAATCGACAGCGGGACTGTAGATACACGTTTTTGTTAACATGCGTTTCATTTTCATAAATTGGTAAAAATAACATGAATAATAACTGTTAAAATATTTGTATGGAACCATATGAAATTCTGATAATTATTCTTTAATGGGTACGCAATTATAAGATATTGTTGACTGTAAACTGAGAGTTCAGCCGTAAAGATTGGAATGATGTAAAATCCCGATAGCTTTCGAAAATATCCACGCTATGATTTCGCGCCATTTGTCTATTGACAGTTACTTGCTGTGTCCGACTGAAGTAACGTAAGTATATATTTTGAAAACATTTTGACAGTTTCGATCGATATACATATACATTCCTTACTTTACAAGAGTGTTTGTTTGATTTGTGAACTAGTTGAATGATTATTAACTGTTTGTATCCGACGACTTTCACAAGAAAGGGGTTTGGTTACACATCTGTTCATTGAAATTCCTGTTCTTCGACATTTTAAACAAAATAATCTAAAACGAAAAGCTGATCAATTTCAAGCATTAATGGTATAAAATTTAGCCTTAGCATCAAAATAAACATGGACAGCAGGGGCGGATCCCCAACCCATGATAAAGGGGGGTTCCAACCTTATGTTCCCATTCAAAAGCATTGATCGTCTCAAACAGGGGGTTCTAACCCTGGACCCCCCTTTGAATCTCCCACTGGGCAGCCCAGCTGTGTAACATCAGTGACAAGCATAACAAGGGAGCTGCCTTTCGAAAACTTAACATTGTTTTATATGAAAAAAAGAAAAGCATTTGCTATAAATGGTTATCAACATTTTATTTATACAGGAACATTTATATTGACGGGACTTGACACTACCTAATAATAGCGGGAAGTTCGGGATCTTATCAATTTTATACTGAAAAGCCTGATTGTTTCAGAAAAAGGGTGAAGGTTTGGTACCATTAAAACGTTTAAACCCGCTGCATTTGTTTGCACCTGTCCTAAGTCAGGAATCTGATGTTCAGTAGTTGTCGTTTGTTGATGTGGTTCATAAGTGTTTCTCGTTTCTCGTTTTTATATAGATTAGACCGTTGGTTTTCCCGTTTGAATGGTTTTACACTAGTAATTTTTGGGGCCCTTTATAACTTACTGTTCGGTGTGAGCCTAGGCTCCGTGTTGAAGACCGTACTTTGACCTATAATGGTTTACTTTTATAAATTTTGACTCGGATGGAGACTTGTCTCATTGGCACTCATACCACATCTTCTTATATCTAACTATCAGATTCATTTCCCGTTAGATATACTGTTCCCAGATTTATACAACCAGAAGTCAAAATTTTATCTTTATACAGCAATCTCAAGTTTTTTTAAGGAGTTACTAAACAGCTGCCCCACGCAATCGGTTCCTACTGTGACATATTAACATAAGCATCAGTGGCGGATTTAGAAGGGGGCCCAGGGGCCCGGGCCCCCCCTTTTCTGGGAAAAAATTGGTTGATTATATAGGGAATCACTGAAGCATGATCGTAGCGGGCCCCCTCTTAGGCAGTCAGTGGGCCCCCATTTATGAAAATTTCTGGATCCGCCACTGAGCATTGCGACATATGAAATTTACTGGAAAGTGCACACACTCGAAAGTTGTCCATTTTGATGTAAACAAAAAAAACACTGTTATGTTAAAGTGGACCATGTGTCCCTTTCGGTTTGAAAATTTCCCATTAAAAGATATGTTTTTCCTATACAATGTAACTGACTGCAAAGATGACTTCTGGTAGGAAAAAATTTATCATTGGTAAGACATTATTTTGTCAAACATGTATCCCATGATATTTCTTAACAATTTCTGTTTCTGTCAGGTACATGTCTAAAACTGCAAAAACGGGTGTATTACATTTGCATAGATTTGGGGATTAACATATGTTACATTTGCACACAAAACAAATTATATCACATTTGTGCGCTTTAACCATTGTTAACCTATAGATCTACCTGTATATTTAGCATGCTATTAAATACTCCAATCTTAATTGTCTAGGATTGTCAGTTTTACTATCAAAGGTTTGGTGGTTCTCTCATGGCACTCCAACTTACTCCACCAATATACATAGACCTCCAGGAAATAGCACAATAGTCAAAATCGTGCTGAAAGTGGCGTTAAACACCAATCAATCAAAATATATATATAATGCTTTTCATGAATTTGTTTACCTATACTGACTTATTTTGCTTGTTAATCTAAATCTATAGGAAATTATGTGTTTTCAAAACTCGTTGATTTTTAAATTTGTATGGGGAAAACAACACACAATGATACACAGAAGAAGAAAAGGTTGTATAGTTTATTGACGAATTTAGCATCACACCTAATTCTTTATAGTTTTTGAAATTTATGAATTTCCAGTGAAGTTGAACTTTACATCAATCTGTTGACTAGCTATTAAATGATCAGTCTGGAAGATAGTCTAATTGGAGATCATACCACATCTCTTTATCTTTTAAATAGTGCACCTAAGATAAATTATGTTTAATTATAAAATAATCTCAAAGTCCTTTAGTTTTCTCATTTAACATGTTAACACTGTTTCAAATTTTTCATGTTGGACATTTTATAGCTGACTATATAATACATTATGGGGGTTTTCATTGTTGAAGATTGTACAATTGCTTATAAAATATCTTTGCCATTTGAACTCTGGTGTATGGTTGTCTCATTGGCAATCATGCCACATCTCCTGATTTCCAAATAAATTAGAACATAACTCATGGCATTAGTTTTCTCTTATGAAAATTTCAGAATTTGTCATGCTGTGCCTTTTATTCTCACCACACAATACAGTATGGGTTCTGGTCATTGTTGATTATTATACAGTGTCTTATACATGTTATAGTTTTTTAACAACCTCGTCCTTTAGTCTCGGTTGGATAGTTTCTCATTTACAATCATACAACAGAGTTGAACATCTCCTTATCAACTGTATCCATGTTTATTGAGTTGGAGAATGCATGACAGAAAGCCCTAGACAAAAGGGTACAGGAAAAGTGATCATTAAGTTTTAAGATAAATTTGTCTTTGATTTACCATATATATTTATATGTTTTAAGTATATTTCGTATTTTCTTGAACAATTATATGTAAAACAACATTGATATCTACTTATTTGTCCTAAAATTCATAATTACATTGTATCTTGAAAATAAGCTAATTAATACAATGTCGGTTTCAATATTAATTTTAAAATTAATTTGTTCCTCAAAAATATTTTTATATATAAAAGAATAGAATAGAATAGAAAAGAATATTTTTATTTCCCAAATTACATGATGTATTAATATATTTATACGAAATGAATTCATAACCATACAAAACTGAAATTAGAATAGGTAATAATCAGGATGTTCACCTTGTATTTGTAATTATCAGAAATCAGAATATACATGTACATTCTATATATGCTACAGGTAATAAACAGATGTCAACAAAACAGTAAATTGTCTTGAGGGGTGAAATTCAAAGGGTCATACATGTAGGTATCGCACACGACTACGATTTCCACAAATGTGAAATTGCACCACTTATCGTACCTGCTCACATAATTTTACTGGATATTCAAACCAATTTGAAAAAGAAGTATGAAGCAATGTCATGCTATATTGTATTCTGTTAAGAAATGCATTTTTAAAGGTTATATTGGGTATTTATTTATCAACTTAAAACATTAATTATTTCAAAATGTAATGATGAAAGAAATTAAAACACAAATGTCATATGAAACCCAGGGTTTACTGATAAATTTTAGAAGGAAATTATAGCTATTTTAGTTGGCCGACTTGAGGTAAAGTTTTCCCCTAACATGTACTTGTACTTGGACAAATATCATAAAAATTAACCAGAGACAATTTTATTTTTCATGACCAACAGTGAATTTATTGCTGGCCTTTTCTTTAATCTTCTGTTCTTTAAGTAGTTTATTTACTGTAACAACAGACAAAAGGCCATATTTTAGATAGTATTTGATACAGTATCTTATATATGCCTGTTGAGAATAAAATTGCATGCAAGTTTTTCACTTAAAAGTGAAAAGTCTTTGTATCAGACCATACTGTTTACAAAAAAAGTTGAATGCAAGAGTCCTTTTGTACTCAGACTTCTTGTATCATGTCACCTGAGTATAGAAATGAGCAAAAAGAAACAAATATGTATTTCCTATAGCTTCAGTATGCATTTTTAAATGTGAATATGTGCTATGGCCTAAATTGACCCTAAATTATTTTCAGTCTTACTTGGCCTAAGACCATTTTGTACTCATATGATATGCTATTTGTAATTTTTCTTTCCTTGTAAAGTACATTAAATACATATTAAAGGATTATTTATAACAAAAAAACTTCACAAGTTTAAAATTGCTGGAAAATATTACATCTTCATGTAAGGCCCCCTTCATTCAAAAACCTCTATTTTCATTCACAGGCTCATATAAATTTGACTTTTGAATAATTTTAATAAATCTGATACATCAAATGAGTGTTCTTTTGCTTTTAGTACATGATATATTAAATATAAGGGCATTTAAAAAGTAATTTTTTGCAATTTTTGAATTTTTAAAGCCCCAATTGTTGATAGTTGAAATTCTTCAATTTTAGTGTCAAAAGCTACACAGTCAAATATAGTCCCTAGTGTGGACACTGTGTTACTTGCTATTTTTTTATACCCCTTCCAAATTTATTTTTTCATGTTTTATGTCTCAAATAGCAAGTAGGGGGATGACATTACACTGTAAAAAAATTGGGTCATGAATTTTAAAGTAAAGTTATGATTTGGTCCAGCTAAAAAAAGTTAACAATTAGTATTTCGGAAGCTGTCAAAAGAATTCAAGACCCCCTTAACATAAAATTGTCCATATTTCGAGTTAGAGCTGATAAAGTTTTCTATAATTTTGATATAATTTGTCCCAAAAGTATTACACCACATTATAAAAATATTGTCTAAAAGAAATGCACTATGAAATTTATAACTGTGTTCTCGGGCCATGCCTGAATGCTTTCTCCTACCTAAATAAAAGTTGTTGTAATTGTGATTTTCTTGGAATATAATTTTAGAGTACTTACACAATAGATACATATAAACTAAAGAAACAAGTCCATTCTTAATATATAAATATATTTTTTTGTAGATGATTCCCAGCTGGCAGCTGGCTAGAAAAATGAAGCAGTCTACAAATGATAAATGTGCACTTATGATTTGTAGGAAATATAGATGTCAATCGCTTGGTAGTTGCAAGTTATGAAAGAGTGGATGAATTCATAATTTTGTGTATGTTATTCATTGTTTTTGGAAAAATGAATAGCTAAAACAGCATTGTACAGTAGTACAACAATGAAGTGGTGTTGGGATTAAACTGGACAAGAAGCAAAAAGTGCATTGAATAAATAGCAAACTAATAATTTGTTAGAAAGATCATACAACTGGATAGCTGTTAATACCTTGGATAATTATTCATTTGAAATAGCAATTTGGAATTATAAGAATTCAAAGTCTTAGTGCATATATTTGTAGTGCATCATACATGTATCTGAATTTGATTAGTGCCTTGGATGAATATTTGTTTGAAATAACAATTTGGAATGACAAGATTGTATAGATTCAGTGAATATTTATATTATAGTACATAGTCACCAAACTGGCATTTTATTCTGGTCAATAGATATAGGAAGATGTGGTGTGAGTGCCAATGAGACAACTCTCCATCCAAATAACAATTTATAAAAGTAAACCACTATAGGTCACTGTACGGCCTTCAACACGGAGCCTTGGCTTACACCGAACAACAAGCTATAAAGGGCCCCAAAAATACAAGCATGTTAACAATCATGACAATACTTCAAAGTATCATTTTATTTATATGACCATTGATCACAGCTGCTTTTGCTATTAAATAAAATTAAGACAACAATTATCATTCAATTACATGTACATGTTATTATATTCATGATATTGTAGTCTTGTATAATATAAAATAAGGAGATGTGATATGACTGCAAGTGAGATAACTATCAACCAGAGACCAAATGAGATAGATGTTACATGTAGCAACTTAATGTTGTCACTGTCTTCAAGGATGAGTAAAACTGATACTGCATATATATAGCAAGCTATTAAAGGACAGATATAAAAAAAAACATAAAACAGTTCAAAACTGAAACCCAACAGCCTAGTTTATGTACAATATGTATGAAAAACAAATATTCATGATGTTGCAACGAACAACAACCGCTGAAAATTTGCCTACCAAATTTAAGTAAGGGTTATTGTAAGTTAGATTCTTATTCTAGACTTAAAATTAGTATTTGCTACTCCTCAGTATACATGACAAAGCACATAGCATTCAGGAAAAGAGTTGAATGTCTTTCAACAAACTTTTTCTTTTTGCGGTAGCATGCTTAAAATCTAGTTAAAGCTAGATCGGTCTACTACAAATTAAAGCAGGTTTCTTACATACATGTATAAAAATGGTGTCCTTAATATGCATAGTGTTTTCCATGTAAAGCTACCTTCATTCATTGGAACAGAAAAAAAACATGTGAATACCTGTGTTAATAGAGGTCACCAGCTGGGGTCGAAGTCACATTTTAAAAAAAAGTTCAGTAAAGGCTATGATTCAATACCAGTAATTCATAGATGGTAATAGTATGTCCCATTATTTGACCGGATTGAAGAAGTCCAAAACTTTCTTGTAGTCTGGATGGGAGCTCCTTGAACATGTTAATTTCTGTACTCTTTAAATTTGTAGACCATTTTTCATCATCTTTGAAAAAAGTGTTAATTCAGTTGAATTCTTTTGAAAATCATGTTACTATTAAATTTTATTATACCCCTGCTTTAAAAAAAGTGGGGGTATACTGTTTTACCTCTGTCTGTCCGTCTGTCCGTCCCATGAATATTTTTCGTCGCATCTTTCTCAGGAATTACACTACAAGGATTTCTGAAATTTGGTTTCAGGGTTTACCGTGTGATGCGTTTTTTAGATTCATCACTCAACAACTTCTTGTTTACCTTCAAGTATTTGGGCGGAGGTATCATCAGTGAGCAGTAGCTCACAGTTTCACTTGTTATGCCCCTGCGGTAGCGGATGGGGCATTTAGTTTTACCCTTGTCCGTCTGTACGTACATCACAAAATTGGTTTCCGTTCTCTAACTTTAGTTTGCCTCATCAAAATGTTATGAAACTTATACACAATGCTTATAACCACAAAACACAGATCAAGTGTGAATTTTGGTGGCGTCACTTTTACCGTTGTAGAGTTGTGCCCTTTACAAATGGAAAAATTGCTAAATTTTTCATTTCCGTTCTTTAACTTTAGTTTGCCTCAACCAAATGTAATAAAACTTATACACAATGCTTATTACGACAAAACACTGATCAAGTTTGAATTTTGGTGGCGTCACTTTTGCTGTTCTTGAGTTATGCTCCTTTACAAATGGAAAAATTGCTGAATTTTTCGTTTCCGTTCTCACTTTAGCTTGCCTTAACCAAATGTTATGAAACTTATGCAAGTTATATCCCTTTATAATGTTATATGCAAGCGGGGGCATCATCTGTGTCCCATGGACACATTCCCCATTTATTTTATTAGTTATACAAGTATATGATTTCTTTATTCTGTACATCATTCATTTCTGTCATCAGTATTGTAATTTTTATTTACAGCCGTTATTCTTTATACTTTGGCACCCCATTATTCTCTATTCTTTATATTTTTTGCCATTATTTTAGATTGATTTAACCCCATCCAGACCTACATTACTGCGGATTCTTATATTTTAGCAAATTCACTTCAGGAAAAAATTGTATTCTTGTGGATATTTAATTTAGTGGGTTTGCCAAAGTCTAACTTACAATACAATTCTTTAGAAAATGTGTTCTTCTTTGAACTTTTAATTTTGTGCTTTATCTATCACCACGAAATCCAATATTTGGTATCCCAAACACTAATGAATCCAAAGTAGCAGACATCCACCCATCAACCAAGAATTAACAAATGTCTTAGGGTCAACATATACTTATAAAAAAGTTTTTTTTGAAATTTTAACTAGAGAATAAAAAAAATAAGATGTGGTATAAAGTAGTTGCCAATGAGACAAAGACCCACCAGAGACTAGATGACCTAGAAGTTAAACAACAGGTCACCGTACGGCCTACAGCAATGAGTAAAACCAAGAATGTATATATAAATCCTTGGCAAAACCCAAACAGCATATTTTCTCCAAAGAAAATTTGGTCACAAAGATTGAACCTCCCAGACTGTAATTTTGTAAAATAACCTATTTCATCTCGATTATGCATGCACTGTGTTTTTTTTATTTTTAGTCTCATAGACATTCACACGATACATAAACCTTTCAATTTGCATTTGTAGTGAATAAAATTTCCGTTTTCAACTGACTTTAATACCGGTCCGACGATGAACACCGAAAAAAACAATTGCATGTACCACCAGAGACATATAATATGTATTGTGGTCGCCAAGTTCAGTTGACCCCTCCTATGTCTCTGGTACCACCAAACGTTTTTGGTGTTATTTAAGCATGTATGCATATATTTCAAATATGTTGTTAATATCTGTTTCTTTGTCAACCATGTCAACAGAAACCACTAATAACTACAACAAACACATTTTCGGGAGACGGATTTATAAAAGTTTTTCCAAACTTGTTTCCGAATCCCATATTTGAATTTCAAGTACCATTGTACTACTTAATTGTTATTATTTTTAGTTAATAGATACTGTTTAAACTAAACACATTTAATTTGCCGCAAACTTTATATTTACTACAGTTATGTCGTCGACTGGTTAAGTCCTTCGGCCATCGGATGTCAAAAGCAAAACTAATGAAATCAGGATTTAAGTTATTTTTTGTAAATAATTTGTGAAAGGGAACCCCCACGGGCTACGATTACCGGCGAAGAGTAACAATAAGAAATAATTATTGTTACTTCCGAGACTAGTTGCCGAAATGTTTTTAAGGACAGGGACCTGATTTCACACGGAAATTGCAGGAAACAATAATATCGTTTAAATACAAATATATGATTTTGATTTTGACACCATTCATAAAATATCACATTTTTTTCTGGTTTAATAATCACAATTTCAAAAATACCGTTACAGATCCGCCTCTTTTATATTTGATTTTACAACTTTACAAGAGAAGAAAGGCGAAGGATACCAAAAGGACAGCCAAACTCATAAGTCGAAAATAAACTGACAACGCCATGATTAAAAAGGAAAAAGACAAACAACAGGGTCCGTGTATATTTGCGTCCATTCGTTTTTCGTTTTGAAATATCAAAAACAAAAAACAAAAAACGAAAGTGTTTTCATTTTTTGTTTTTGATTTCTTAAAAACCAAAATGAAAAACAAAAGTGTTTTCGTTTTTAATTTTTGATTTCTCGAAAACCAAAACGGAAAACGGAAGTCTTTTCATTTTTCGTTTTTGATTTTTCAAAAACTAAAATGAATATCATAAGTGTTTTTGTTTTTCGTTTTTGATTTCTCTAAACAAGAAAAGAATCAACATTTGCAATCGATTTCTGCATTTTGCTCAATTTAATTCTCGTTTTACGTTATACAATGTTTTCCTTTTTGATAGCCATTGATACCCTGGTGTATTTACTACTTAATGTAGACAGAATAGACCGCCTGACTTATGATTTTAAAGGTGATTTATGAATCAAAGACTTTCAAATTTCCTTGTTTTTATCTATAAAAAAATATGAAATTATTATATTTAAATATCAAATGAATCACAAATTTGAATAATATAATGAAATATTATATAGATGGTGAAAATTAAACGATTAATTACAACATCACATTACCAAGGGAAGTTACTACTTATCTAATAGGAAAACTAGCCCTGTCATTAAAGTATGCACAGCGGTTATCCAGATCAATAGTATTTTTTTAATTCGGAGATAATGTCGACGAACGGAAAAGATATTATCAATCTGAACAATAAGGATGCATGATCTTTACTTTTAAGTTTGAAAGGTTGGTTATGTAAGATTATTAGAATTGCATGATGACTGAGGCCACCCCCAAGGGTGACTGGGGAATAGAAGTATGGTCACCATTGGTCTTCCTCCGACCGGCGGCAAAACCCTCGCCAAAGTGGGGCGTCCGTTTGGCTGTGCGGGATGTACAAATTTGCAGCCACATCCGGTCAGAATTGGGACGTTAAATCCGATGCCTCGTGTAAAGAGAGTGCCACGCTCTTTGCACGTTAAGAACCTTTGCAACAACTCTTTGAGGGGTCCGTAGGTGACCTGTTGCAAGGCTTAATTTCTGTCCCTATCCAATATACCCTCATTTCCCGTGGCAGTCTAAATTTCTCCGACCTTAATCCCGGACGCCTCTATTACAGAACCTACCTATTGTATTTATTGTTAATTTGTTCTCGTCCTGAATATGCATGAAATATTTGCCACTGGACGTTAAACAACCAACAATCAATCAATCAATGACTGAGGCCAATTAGCCAATATTAGACATAGTACACGAACATTCAAGACGGTAATATGTATACGTTATTTAGATTATTTAAAAAAAAGAGTCCCACTTCAAGGCGTCGTTTAGTAGGCCATCTTATGAGACACTATGAAGCAGTCCAAAAGAAGATGTCTATCACGATGCTCGGCACATTATTGTACTTCTCGCCTTACTTGATTTATATCAAAATATAAAATATGTGATAAAATTGCTACGACTTCGTAAATCACAAAACATAAGATTGTGAGACTTATTGAGTTTTATCAGTTTCTTATTATTTTGCCTCAGTAATTGGTGGTTTATTTTGTTGGTTTCGACTTTACGTGATTGCAATAAAGATATTTTGATAATCATTCATAACCGTGAACTTGTTTAACCATTTTTTTTTTCAAGCAGTAAAGCATCGAAACCTAATTGTTGGCAGCAGGTAAGGTCAACCACAGAAATAGCCAAAAGCACAGGCACTTGATAAACATTTGGCTTTCCTCCAATTTTTAGGAAAAAGGGGGGGGGTCTTTGAAGGCGACGAGGCCAATTTTCCCTGGACTTATAAATTTTACTCATAGGGTCAAAATCTAAAATTGGTCTGCACATTGAAAATTGAAGATGACGTTATATATTGTAACAATGTTTTACATATTCCCCTGAAATCAAAATACTATACGAAGTGCTATATTTTTCTGTTGAATTGCAATACAAAATTGCCAAGGGTTAGAGCCTAGTTCTCTATTTTTTTTTTTTTTTTTTTTTCACTCACAGGGCCCAACACGTGTTTTTTCATACATTTATCATTATCATTTTTAGGCTTATACTTAATTTATTGTCCGGAAACCAGTAAATCCTAATTTTTTAGTCCGTAATTCTTGAACGTTTTGGGTCATAACCCCCACAATCAGTCACAACATTCCTCATGAAGTATGGAACCATGTGGTACAAATTCATAGAGATTCATACACTTATAATTAAGTTATTGTCCTAAAACAAATAAAACGCTTGTTATTGGTCCTTAATTCCTACAAAGATGGGGTAATAACCCTCAAAATCAATTCCAACCTTTCTTTTGTGGAACAAAACCTTGTTGTACAATTTAATAAAGATCCATACACTTACATGTATACTCAAGTTATTATTTAGAAACCAAATGTCTTCGGAAGACGACGACAAACGTAATACCATTATACGACCGCAAAGTCACTCTTTTATGCAAAGTTGTGCCTGCAGTGGTAGCAAATGATGGCTTTTTAATGTCCAGTGGCAAATTAAATGCATATTTAGGACAACATGTTATTTTAATATGAATTATTAACCTGCTTTGTATTAGATCGACAGAATGAGCCGGACGTGCTAGTTCACGATGCTATAGTTCGCAGGAAGACATGTCATCCTACGCGGATTCATTATTTTGACTAGGAGCCGACCAGTCTCTGATTTTACTTATTAATACCACGTGCTTGAAGAGAACCCGCACAAACCAATTTTAAAATCTTTGGTTTGACCAGACCGAAGTTCCCATACCCTCCGTAATCTCATGCACATCTTCACATTACAGGTTGCAACACTATGCAATGTCATTGGGTTCCAACAAACGTTTAGAAAATTATGTCAATGTTCTTTCCCATAGGATTCCCACATTAAAACAGTTGAGGCATTGAAGGCCAAATAAATTTGCATATTTCACATTCTTGCGGGTCGAATTGTAATCAGATGGCCATTGTAGAGTTCCAAGAAGTTTATAAATTAATTTAATACAAAGGCAAACTTTGGTGAAATTAAGGCGGCAATACAAATAATTATTATGATAACAACAACAAACATGACTTTCGTTCGGAGTAACATGAGCAAATCCATGTTCAATCAATCAATCAATCAATCAACCAATCAAACAATCAATCAATCAATGTATCCAAGTTGTAGTTATTGCATGAATACTGTCTTAATTTTAATATTTGTTTTGATTTTTACCTTCTTATTTTCTCGATCATTTATACCGAATTAACTATTAACCATTGTTTACGTGGTTTCATGTGAAAGACAACTGTGTTCTTATGAACTGTTTTTTACACCACCCAGGTATGAATTGGGGAGTATCACTCGAATATATTGGCCTGTTTAAAGCCAGGAGCCTTTAATTCTCACGGCTGTCTATCGGTATATCGAGAGAAATGATCGTGAAAGAATACCTTACGATGGTCAAGCATTGCGATCGGATCGTGAAAGATCTGGTATATAGGATCGTGAATGTAATTACTTGAAATTCTACTTCAAAATCTGTGAAAAATCTGTTGTATTTTAAAAATGCGGAACAAGTCCGAAAAAAAATATGGCAGTCAAAATGATTCAACTTTCTCAATAATACTGTGCAATAAGATAAATAAAATATGTTGTACTTGATGTGAAAACACAAAAGGCGCAACACAAGTATATGGAATTCATTAAAAAAAGAACACGTTTTGTACCTATAATGACTACATTCCAATATATAATGATATATTTGAAACTTAATCTTTGGTGTAACAGATAATACAGTAAAATAAGAGTGTTTTTCATTGAAACCGTTCCTAGCTTTAGGTTGGCCTTGAGCTTCTTAAAACACGCCGTAAATTTCATAGACTCAGTACATACCTGTACAAAATAAAAAATCATCTTGTCCCAGATTATCTACATTATTCCATCATAACACCGAAAACTATAACTTTAGACGACATGCCAACTTGATATTTATCAGGTCAAGAACAGTAGCATACCATAATTCATTTCTTCTAGCTACGATTAGAGACTGGAAGAGCTTGTCAACTGAACTAATTTCAGCAACATCTTTGGCGAGTTTCAAAAGGTTGTCAAAGAAGATTTTCAATTTATGTAGTGAAACAATATATTCATGAGGGCATGGTTATGAGAAAAAGATTCATACTAGATTACGCTTAGGGCTTAGTGCCCTTAATGAACACTTGTACAAATATAATCTTACATTGAATAGGTTTTGCTAAAGGACATTTGCGCTTTTAACTTTGATACACCTAAACAAAATAGACAAGATATTTGCACTTTTTACCTATAATAGTTGTATACCTGTAATCTTTAAAATTTACCAAAGTCATGGAAAGATGTTTACATATTCATTAAAAGTTCATCCGAACAAACGAGAAATTAAAAAAAAAAATATTCGGGTAAACCAGACATATCAAAAAGAATATAGTATACGTTTCTGAGGTCGCATTAGATTTGAGCGCATTTGGGGATTAATTTCTGTTTACGTTTGCGCACAGCCTTTCCTTACATTTGCGAATATTTCAAAGTAAATAGAATTCTGTTTCAATAATTCAGTTTATAGACAGATCACTTAAACACTCTTAAGTCAGGGGATATTTCATAAAGATGCATCGTAAATAATTGCAAAGATATTTTACCGGATTCCCATTTTCCTCTAAGTCTTTGGGCATTTAACACTAAATAAATGTAAGAACCATTTGAATCATTAAAATGAAATTACATTTTTCAAAGAAAAGTTGTTTAGTCATTCGAATTATCAAAAACATTTAGTTTGTTTACATTTTAATGTCATTGGAATGTCGAGGAGCAATCTGCCTTTTGTAGTTTTGTATGAACGGTTCACTTTTAAACCTTGATTTTTCTCAGATACTAATCATTATGTTGAACCATTTTGACAGACAATTTTAATTTTTTGTGAATTTCTCCGTATAATCCATTATTTTAGATTAGTAATTGACCTCGCATATGTCTTCTCGATAAGATTGAATTCACGTTACTACATCAGAGCTTTCACGATCCAATCGTAATACTTGACCACCGTTAGGCATTCTTTCACGATCTTTTTTCTCGATATATCGAATGACACCCGTGAATCTGTTGTGGTCTTCGGTAGCTGTATGACATATACACATAATATGTTTTTTTTTTTCAATTATTGTTTATCATAAATTAAAGGGGCCACCATTTATGAAATTATATTATTTTGCAGGGGGAGGAGTGCGGGATAGACAGGTTTTGAAAATGAAAAGTATAACCTGGTGTAAATTAAAAAAAAGCAGGCACAAGATTATGAAAGAAGAGTGACGCTACAGTACCAACAGGTGAATTTTACTGTTGTTTTCCCCCGCCTAACCCTCCTGATAAAGATAAAACCAGAAAAGTGCTTTGGACGCAATAAATCAATATTTTTTTTTAATTTTGTCACCAGGAAGCAAAGAAGTTAAGTAACCATATGCTGACAAATTATTGAAGCTCACGTTTTAATTGATAGTCATAAAAGTAAAGAGAAAACGTATGATTACCAATAACAATCTACTGGAGACCAAAAAAAAACGTTGGTATAGGCAACTTACTACTGTCACAGAATATAAGTTCCACCATAATATTTATTCCAAAGATAATTTATTATGTAACAAAGTTCCAATTGGAATAAATGTTATGTGATATTTATTCCATAAGCATAATAAAAGGACCGATGCCTCGGAATTTTAACACATAAAATAAATTCCAATAGGAAGTTTTATTACATAATAAATTATCTTTGGAATAAATATTATGGTGGAAAATATTCAAAAGCATAATAAAAGGACAGACGCCTCGGAATTTTATCACATAAAATAAATTCCAATAGGAAGTTTTATTGCATAATAAATTATCTTTGGAATAAATATTATGATGGAAAATATTCAATAAGCATAATAAAAGGACCGATGCCTCAGAATTTTTATCACATTAAATAAATTCCATTAGGAAGTTTTATTACATAATAAATTATGTTTTAATTGATAGTCATAAAAGTAAAGAGAAAACGTATGATTACCAATAACAATCTACTGGAGACAAAAAAAAACGTTGGTATAGGCAACTTACTACTAGTATGGGGGTCTGGATTGGGGTCTTTCATTTCTGTATTCTTTAATGTTTTATGCCATTTTTCTCTAATCATTATACTTTTTGCCAATTATTCTCTATTCTTTATATTCTAACAGTGCATTATTCTCTTTTCTTTATTTCTTTATCCATTTTCTCTATTCTTTATATTTTTGCCCATTATTCTCTATTCCGTAACCCCCATTCCACACCCTCTTGTATATGTCACCATATAGCCTTCACAAATGAGTTAAAGTCATCACGAATAGGCCGTAAATGGCAAAATGATTGAATGCTTATCCCCATTTTGAATTGTAAACTTTCGGAAATTTGTTTTTCAGTCAAACGATCTTAATAATAAAATATAATCAGATTATTGTCCTGAATGTTCGTGTAATAGTACTAATACTGACAGAAGGACCTAGGTCATCAGTTCTAGTCATCTAAGATAACTAACCTTTCAGAACAGAAAAAAGTAAAGATCATGCATCTTTTATATTGTTCAGATTGATAAAGTGTTTTCCATTCGTCGGCATTATCTCCGATTTAAATACTATTGATCTGATAACCGCTGTTCATACTTAACGACCGGGCTAGTTTTCTTATCAGATAAGTAGTAACCTCCCTTGTTGTGATGTTGTAATCAATCGTATTTTTACCATCTTTATATAGTATTTCATTGTATTATCTACATTTGTGATTCATTTGATATTTAAATATAATAATTTTATATTTTATTATAGATAAAAACAAGGAAATTTGAAAGTCTTTGATTCATTAATCACCTTTCAAATCATAAGTCAGGCGGTCTATTCTGTCTACATTAAGTAGTAAATACACCGGGGTATCAATGGCTTTCAAAAAGGAAAGGAAAACATTGTATAACGTAAAACGAGAATTAAATAGAGCGAAATGCAGAAATTGAATGCAAATGTTGATTCTTTTCTTGTTTAGAGAAATCAAAAACGAAACACAAGAACACTTGATATGATATTCATTTTAGCTTTTGAAAAATCAAAAACGAAAAATGAAGACTTCCGTTTTCCGTTTTGGTTTTCGAGAAATCAAAAATGAAAAACGAAAACACTTTTGTTTTTCATTTTGGTTTTTAAAAAATCAAAAACGAAAAATGAAAATACTTTCGTTTTTTGTTTTTTGATTTTGATATTTTAAAACGAAAAACGAATGGACGCAAATATACACGGACCCAACAGCACACAAAATTAACCTAGAAAACCAAAGACTGAGCAACACGAATTCAAACCCCACCAAAAACTTGGAGTGATCTCAGGTGCTCCGGAAGGATAAGCAAATCCTGCTCCACATGTGGCACCTGTCGTGCTGCTCATGCAAGTTCAAACCCGGTGATATGTCTAATCATGTAGGTCATATATATGTGAAACACATATTCCATAACGGTCAACCAACTCGTGATGGCGTCCGTAAAATTTATAAGATACGCAATTATTTCTTGATTATATTGAATTTTGAACATTTACTCAATAGCTACATCCAATTCACAAGTGTACGATGCATTTAAAGTTGTTTTAGTTAATAGTGCATTTTAGATGCACCTTAATATCACCCTTCAAGTCTTAGTAGGTCGTAGAAGTTCAAGTAGCCTGGCATCCTGGTCAACCTCCTTTTTGCGTCGGTACGAATCAAATCGACATGTAACCGAATTTATGTGACAATTTAAAAAATTCCAAACAAGGTAAAATGGTCCGTTCGCTGTTTACATGTAACAGATCGGTATAATATAGCTCGGCATTTCTATGGGTAACACGTCAGTATGACAGCAACCGAACGACAGAAAACAACCAAAAGACATCTTGAGAGCAGCATGGAGTATTCGACAAAAGACCGGAGTATTAGACATGATCATGATGATAGAATATAGCAAGCTCTTAATTGTCCAAAGTTTATAAAAAAAAAATGAAAACAACATGTTAATAATTTCATGTGTATTAATGTCATTATCAAATTGTGAATAAGTCAAACAAAAACAATCAAAATCTGCATGAGACGATGGTCAGTTTCTTTCTGTGAAACATGTTTACGTCTATCAAAATCGCTCACAAGAGTTTTTGTGTCTGACATATATTTGTACGGTACTGTTTTGTATTCTTTGTTAACATATACCTTTTTGTCTACTACTTTTCTTCAATCGATGGATTTAACGTTTAGCCATCCACAATATTCATATTAAAAATTCACTGGAACGTATTCGATCACTGTATACAGTACAGTACGGTATTTAAAAAATAAGGAGATGTGGTATGATTGTCAATGAGACACCTATCCACCCCAGTTCATAGGAAGTGGATGTAAACCACAATGATCGAATACGTTCCAGTGAATTTTTAATATGAATATTGTGGATGGCTAAACGTTAAATCTATCGATTGAAGAAAAATAGTAGACAAAAAGGTATATGTTAACAAAGAATACAAAACATTTACCATAACAAATCGAACCACAGATTGTGATGCGTCATAAAATCGACATAACAATCAGGCGCGTAGCTGCCGTTAGGCACTTTAGGCACGTGCCTAAACATAATTTGTTCACAAATATTTTTTTTTGTATTAAAAAGCTAATGACAACGTTATCTGTAGATACACGTGAAGTTGTCAAAGAAAGAGAGACGAAAGATACCAGAGGGACAGTCAAACTCATAGATCGAAAACAAACTGACAACGCCATGGCCAAAAATAAAAAGACAAACAGAAAAATAATAGTACAGATGACACAACATAGAAAACTAAAGACTAAGCAAAACGAACCCCACCAAAAACTGGGGTGATCTCAGGTGCTCCGGAAGGGTTAGCAGATCCTGCTCCACATGTGGCACCCGTCGTGTTGCTTATGTTATTACAAATCCGGTAAATAGTCTAATTCGGTAAGTCACATTCGTGAAAAGGGAGGGTATTGTAGTTACGACATAAGGAACATATCTGATATCATCTGTGAAACGGTTATTCCATAACGGTCAACCAACTCGTGATGGCGTCCGTAAAATTTACGAAGGGATGACTTCAACTTCACCATTTGGAACTCTTGGTTTAATAGCTTCCTTGTGAGAAGCAATCCTCTATCAAGGAAATCATGATAGGAAACACAAGCCCGGGAATATCGTATCAATTGGGAGATATATACTCCGTATGCAGGCGCTGCTGGAATGTTGCTACATAGAAATGGAAAGTTCACAATTGGGAAGCTGAAATCATCTCTTTTGTTATAAAGTTTTGTTTTCAACCGACCCTCATTGTCAATTTCTAGATGTAAGTCAAGATATGAGGCAGACTTAACTGTATCTGTAGTATCCTTTATCTCTAGTTCGATGCTAGTTGATTTCTTTGATTATCAAATGTAATTTGTACACTAGTCTATCATCCTTATTGAATGGAGTATTGGGTAGAATTGTATGTACATTATATTCCACCTTGAATAGAAACTAAAACTAGAACTTTGGTTCATATCATTTCACTTCTACCAACAAATACTCGAATGAGCCTCCACATGCTCAAAACCATGACATTTTATTCTTAGATCCATGATTTTTTTATTAGTTGTTGTTGGCTTTCAACTAGCTTTTTTTCCACTTAGTCTTCATCCGATCTACAATAAAATCCTTGTCAAAGTGGGGCGTCCGCTTGGCTGTGCGGGATGTATAAATACGCTGTCTTGTCTGGTCAGAAAGGGGACGTTAACTCCGATGCCTAGTGTATAGAAAATGCCAAGCTTTTTGCACCGTAAGAACACTTGCAACAACTCTTTGAGGGGTCCGTAGGTGGTCTGCTGAAAGACAAAATTTCTGTCCCTATCCAATATACCATCATTTACCTATCTCCGCTACGCGTCGCTAGGTAAACTCAATTTGCGACAGTAAAATCTACGTTTTACGAAGGCCAAGCTTAAAATACAATACAGTCATCTACTAATTTTCTAATGTCATTTTCAAATTTTCAAACCTTCATCCTGGATGACCCTATTACAGGACCTAGTGGCTACCTGTTGTATTTATTGTTAATTTGTTCTTGTCCTGAACATGCATAACTATTTGCCACTGGACGTCAAGTTGGCAATCAATCAATCAATTAGCTTTCAGTAACTTCGAGTACTCTCAGATCTACGTATAATGACCATAATTATTCCTTAGGCTAAAGCAGGTAGGGATTTTACAGTAGAGGATATCAGAAAATATGAATTTCTTGAATTTTGTCACGATAGTATGAGTAGAACCGAACTTCTGCATTGGGAATCAACTGTGTGTGAGTGTATGTGTTTGTGTGGCCGGGGTGAAAGTTTAAAAATCAAAAGATGGATGGTCAATGTCTAGCCAAAAGGATAGTATTATTATATATAGTAGTCTCAGTGTTTACGTGCCTATTCTATTAATGAAGGATCGTCTATATGTACTATCAATTAACGTATATATCAACTATCGTCAACCAGAAAGGAATAGATATGAAAATACTAAATAGGATGTACTACTTAATTAAAGGGCTACGCTCATCTACTCTGGGCATTGCATATTGTAAATAAACATATATTTTGTTTTAGATTTCCGATCGTACTGCGGTAATTCACCAGATGTTATTGTAAAATTATTTATAATTCTTCGAATTTTCTTCATGTATATTATCATGATAAAATAACCAGTAAATTTAATACTTTTTGTACATAAAATTTTGCAACTATAATGCTGAAAACCGTTTCCTGTCGTGGGACCTCGCCCCCAGAACCCCCTACCAGGGCTCTGCCCTGGACCTGCTGGGGGCCTTTAACGGCCCCCAGACCCCCTGCCGCAATTTGTGCCTACAGTTGATCGAATACCTAGCTATGCCGCTGACAAGTTATATCTCTTTTATCCTATATAAGCTAGCTAAAGATTTTTGATTTTTTTTATCGTACCAGGCTATCAATAAATGATTTATTTTTTGTCGCGATTTTTTTTTTTTTTTTTCTTTTTATAAGCTTAAATTTAAAATGAATGACAGATGCTTTCAATCTGACTAGTTCTTTTTCTTTCTCCCTGATCAAATTTTTTTTCAGAAAAAAAATAATAACCCCCTTTAATGTTCGGTCCCTAAGAACAAATTGCATGAGAAGCTATATGAGCAAATGGGACCTTTTCATATTTGAATGATTAAATTTGTTAAAGATAATATAAATACATGTACATGTATACCTTAAGATTAATAAAGTTGAATAACGACAATTAGAAACCTATAGTACAAATGTATATTAACCAGTAAAATGCAATATACTGTATAATAAAAAATAAAATTCAAGTGTTTCTTACCGATTAAAAATGCCGTTAAAACAATTTAATTTTAGGGGTACGTCTAAACACTGCTCATGACCTCCTGAGTGCACTCAGGACTTAAACGTGCACCCAGGACTCTTTATAGTTATTGTATGTGCACACATGACAGATATATGTATTCGTTGCAATCTGTTTATTTTAGTGGTAAATTTTGGTAGATTTTGAAAACAAACTTCGAGAGATATTTATTATTTTTATAAGATAATGGCACGTGTCATTGATTACACAACTACTCAGCCTTGATTATCCAATCAACAAAATTGATTGGATTATCCTGTAACGTTTGTGGGTCACTTTATTTGGTTCATTTATTTATTTCCTTATTAGTATTTTTAATTATTATCCCAGAAAGATTTATTATTATTTTATTACTTTCTGATTTTTTTTTTTTCATTCATTAAATTTTAGTGACGTCATTAGCCTTCAAAATATTTTTCCTTTCTCAACCAATCAGAGAGCTCAATTGAATTCCCGGGAAAAAATTAGCTCGTGCAGTGATTGTTTTCTGGTAATCATTCCCAGCTCAGATTTTCAGGTGTGTAGACGTAAGTTAAAGAGGGAATTTTCAACCATGTGCGCGATTTTTTGGAAGTGGTCTCGGTGAGGAATCTCGCGCTATTTTATATGCTATAACTAGTGTACTGAAGAAAATGGGTATTACAGTATTTTTAGGTAAGAAGTTCCCCCTCCTATTTATGTATATATTTTGATTGACTAAAACTGGCTAGTTTTTTATCAGGGTTTGCATTGGATATTTAGCGGAAACTTAAAATATTTACGCATTGAGGCGTAATTTATTTAGAAAGCGGTTCGCTGGTTAAATGAGTTAACTTATGAGTTGAGTTTTTGTATAGTTCTTTGAACTGAATAAAAGTTGTCAGTTTGCGAATAACGAGATTCGAAGAACTGTCCAGCTATTCAGTTGTTAAGGTTAAAGTTATTTATAGATCACTGGTTGAAGAAAGTAAAAGTTCGGGGTCATTATTTGTTGACATTCACGTGCGTGTCTCAAATCTATGACTTGAACTTAAAGTCGGTAAATTTAAGTATTGAAGCGCTAACTAGCGAGTTCTAAATGCAAACCCTGAGCAGAACGGCAGAGTGAGTCGTTAGAGAAAAATTACAGATACTAAAACAATTTATTTCTTGGTCTAGGAAACTATTGTAGAGACTGCAGAATTAGACCATTGACTCACCAAAACTGTAAAAATTAAATGTGCAGCTGATTCATATACGTGTTGTTTAATAAATGTTGTACTTTACTGAATTATTTTATTACAGAGAAACGCCTTGTCCCTTGCCTGAATTGGTCTTTTGATTAAAAATTAATCCCGGTTACTTCCCTTTGTATTGGTATCAACCGAAGATCTCGACCCCTTTCGATGAGTCTGCGTTTCAGTGTTTCCTGATTACAGACCGTTTGTGAGAAAGCATATACAGAACAGAACGAGTCTTATTTGGTTTAACTTCCCTTCAGTAGGTTATTTTTTTGATTCTTGTTAATTGTATATTTGGTATACTGGTGGAAATAGAGAAGTCTTGTGACTTATCTTTACATTTGTGGTGCTGTGCTTGAAACGTCCAAAATTGTCAGGTCGGGCTAGTTACTGTTGGTCCGTCGGTCTGTCGCCCCTTTATTCATTGATCAACCCCAGGCATATTCGAAATGTTTTAGTTTTTTTTACTCTAGCACATACAAAAGTCTATACTATAGTGTTAGTGTGGGATTGTACTTCATATTTCAGTGGAAATATACTGAGAGATTCATATAAAGGTACCGTTTATTTCTGGACTACTACCCAAAACTACTGAGTTTGGAATTGTGATTTCTCATGTGAACCGATACCGCCAGTTCCTTGTATTTTTTTTAACGATCCAGATTATTATTCCTGTTGGTCTATATAGTCTGATACTATGATAGCCTGACTGCGGTCAAGGTCAAAGGTTAGGGCCTGTTTGGCCATAAGAACAGTCTGGATTCTCTACCCACCATCAGAAAGATTCTAGAAGATACTCCTGACTGAATCTCGAAGAGTACTGAACTCCAGACACATCTAGTTCCAGAACACACATTTTAAATCACTTATAAACTGGTGGCATGGACCGGTAAAAATATTACCTAATAAAACTTTAAAATATTCCTGTCGGGCATAACTATAATAGAAGTCCTAGAGCGAAAGCATAGACCGAACCCTACCCTAGATTAAGACTAAAGGAAACAGTTGGGTTGCTGTCTAGTAGATATTAAGTTAAGGTCGCGTAGACAGTACCCCGGTTTCGTTTCACTGGCGCCCACGTAGGGATCATTATTATATAACTCCATATAAAATTATTTATAAAAACTAAAATAAAAGTTAGTAATTTAAATAACTTAAAATAATTTTAAAATTAAATAAAGATTTTTGAGGGTTAGTTATGGATCCTCAAAAGATTAAAAAGGAGTTGCGGGAAATGAAACAAAAGATTGAAGAGAATGAGATGTTTCTTGCTGAGGTTGAGCCTAGGGCTAAATTCCATGACTTGGGTGCAGGCACACCTAGTTCTCCTGAACACAAGTTGGACTATGCAGGTGCTATACCCAGGAGAAAACTTATTCCTGATATGGATGAGCATAAGAGAGTTACTTTCTCGCCTAAACCTGATCGGGTTGAGAGATATAACTCTACTCTTAAACGGCTTCAATCACCACATAGTCCCCTTAAAAAGGCACATATTCCTAGGTATGAGAGTACCTATCTGGGAGATCAGTATGACACTCCAGAGGTAACGAGAGCTTGGGATGCTTTTGTGACAGTCCGGGATAAAAATAAAGGGATTTCACAAACGCGCGTATCGTCCCCACTGAGACCACTTCCGCGCTTATTTAAACCCGCGGACGACAAGGTCACTCACTCGGGCAAATTGCCAAATAAGCCTATTGTAACTCCTATTTGCTTTGATGGTAAACAAATGGAGATAAGAGATTGGTTAAATCAATTTGAAAATTGTCGTGCCATTAACTTATGGACTGATGATCAGTGTGTTAAAATACTGCCGACATTTTGAGAGCTCAAGCTTTACAGTTATATAATGATATGACTATTACTGAAAAGGAGACTATGATTCTCTTATTAAATATCTTACCAAAAATTTGATCCTATCCAGGATCCCGGAGTTTATTTAAGTCAACTACATAGTACGACTCAGAGTTCATACAAAAGTCTATTGCAGCTTTCATCAGCTGTATTTAGGTTAGTATGCAAAGCATATCCCAGTATAGACTTGGACTCTAAACAGAAGATGTCCATTCAGTATTTCATTGACGCTTTGTCCGATAGTGAAGTACAGAAACAGATACGTCGTTTAAGTCCTAAGACATTGGCAGAGGCTGTTGACTTAGCTCTACGTGAGGAGTCATATGTAACGTTGGAAAAGAAACGTCCAAAGACTCAGTCACTTAGTGAAGTCGATCCCTCCAACCAATTCTCGGTTTTTAGTAAACAATTGGAGGCATTGCGTGAGTGTGTGGCCAAGTTGTCCGTCGGGAATTTTTCTGCTGATCGCGTGGAGGAGGCCGCCATCCCGCCTATTCAGATACCTGCTGTTAATACACCTAACTTTGGTAATAGGGGTGGATATGGTAACGGGTATAGAGGAAAGGGGGGGAGGAAATTATGGTAGAGGTTCCCAGAGAGGGGGATATAATTCTCCTGGCCAATTCAATGGCCAAAACCAAAATGGAGGGTATGTTAATTATCCTGACCAGAATACTGGATTTACAGGTCAGCCCCAGGGGAATGTCCCAACCTTTTATGGAGGTAGAGATAATTTTTCTCAAAGGGGTGTTGGAATTGTGGGCACTTGAACCATTTTAAGAGATTGCCCATATAGGTCTTTAAACGGGTATCGGTAGATGGTGGGGCCACCCGTCTGCCTGATGAACACACCATGGCCATTAATAAGCTTGCTGCTTTGTATTTGAATACTATGATAGATAGAGACAATGTCAGATTTTTGGTTGATACTGGTTCTACTATCTCTTTATTACATTTGGAAATGTATAGTAGCCTTACAGAAGGAAACCCTGGTTTATATACTTTGTCTGAAAATAACTTGCAGTTTGAAACTGTAAGTGGAGAAGTAATCAATTCACTTGGTACCACTACAGTTGATATTAAAGTCGGTATACATGTCTTTACCCAGCAAGTAGTTATTGCTGATATTCCACAGTCAGGGATATTAGGGGTTGATTTCCTAGATAAGTTTGGTGCTCAGATGGATTTTCAGAAGAAAATTATACAAATTGATGGCAATGCCTTCCACCTTTCTTCAGATACAAGAAAATTTTGTTGTAAAGTTTCATTATCTAAAGACACTTATATACCACCCAATTCAGAGATTATCACTACGGGTAAAATAAGGTTCAGAGGTGACTGGTTCCTTGAAGGTCAGATAGAGCCGCTTAGCTCTTTGCTAAGACAGAATTTTTCTGTTCTTATGGCTCGCACATTGGTCAATACTGTTGGGAATCGCGTTCCAATAAGACTAATGAATATTTCTGATGAACCTTGTACTATTCCTATGGGTATGGGAGTAGGACTTGTACATACAGTCCAGATCTGTCAACAGTTGAATAGGTCATCTAATACACCTCGTGATCCTTTATTACAGTCTCTACTGGAGGAGGCATGTGTCGATCTAGATGATGAACAAAAAACAACAGTGGAGAAATTGTTGGACAAGTATTCTGATATTTTTCTTCATAAGGATGGCAAATTAGGCCGCACTGATATATTGCAACATGTAATTGATACTGGGACACCCCTATTAAGTTGAGACCTTATCGTCTTCCCATTCATAAACGGGACGAAATTGATAGACAAGTCCAAGATATGCTGAAACAAGGGATAATCAGTCCTTCTAATAGCCCTTACAGCTTTCCTATACTACTAACCATGAAGCCAGATAATTCCTATCGCTTCGTTATTGATTACCGTCAATTAATCGCTGTGACAAAAGGTGACAGCTACCCGATAGCTCGAATAGACGATAGTCTAGATGCATTGTCAGGCTCTGTGTATATGAGTACCGTTGATATGGCAAGCGGTTACTGGCAAGCCGAGGTGCACCCAAATAGTAGAGAGAAAACTGCTTTTAGTACGGGCAAAGGTCTGTACGAATTTAATACTTTACCATTTGGGCTGACAAATGCTCCAAGTTTCTTTCAGCGCCTAATGGAAAAGATCCTAGCGGGCTTACAATGGGACATTTGCCTAATCTATTTGGATGATGTCATAATTTTTTCAAAATCATTTGATAAGCATGTTCAGGATTTAGATAGTGTATTTGATAAATTTCAAAAGGCTGGTCTGAAATTAAAACCTCAAAAGTGTCACTTGTTTCAATCCGAGGTAAAATATTTGGGACATTATGTTTCTCGAGAAGGGATAAAGTGTGATCCTAAAAAGGTAGCTAAAGTTCAGGATTGGCCTGTTCCAAAGAGATTGAAGGAAGTCCGGTCATTTTTGGGGTTGGCATCATACTACAGGAGGTTTATTAAAGACTTTTCAAAAATTGCTGCTCCTCTTTTTAATTTGACAAAAAAGAATAGCAAATTTCTTTGGGATGAAACCTCTCAGATCTCTTTTGATCAGTTAAAGCATTGTTTGATAGATTCAGCTGTTCTTAACTACCCAGATTTTTCTAATTCCTTTATTTTAGACACTGATGCTAGTGACACTGCGGTTGGGGCAGTTTTATCTCAGCTTTGTGAGGATGGGTAAGAGCGAGTGTTGCATTTTATAGCACAACTCATTCTCCCCAAGAGATTAATTATAGTACAACTCGTAAGGAACTACTTGCGGTGATTAAGTCAATTAAACATTTCAAGCATTATCTCTTTGGTCAAAAATTTATCGTTAGAACAGACCATGGATCTCTTACCTGGTTGCGAAACTTTAAAGAACCTCATGGTCAGGTGGCTAGGTGGATAGAATTTTTGGCAAGCTATGATATTCAGTTTGAGTACAGACCTGGGCTCCACCATCAGAATGCTGATGCCCTCTCTAGATATCCTAAAGTTTCTAGTATTCAAATACAAGGATTCACTACACAGGAAGTCCTTAAGGCCCAACGGGCAGATTCAGATTTGATATTTGTGATAGATATGCTTAAGTCTCATGTGGAGAAACCCCCCTTGTCTCGGGACAAAGTAGTGTTGTTAAAACCTACTGGAATATGTGGGAACAGCTTGAATTGGTTGATGATGTTCTCTATAGAAAGTGGTTCAGATTAGAAACTGATGAAATATCTTGTCTAGTTGTTGCTCCTAAGGAAATGAGACAGAAAATTCTGACTCTAGCGCATGATGACCTTTCAGGTGGTCACTTGGGTATAACAAAAACTGTCCAGAAAGTACGTCAACAATTTTATTGGGTTAATTTGCATAGTGATGTAGCTGATTGGATAAAAAGTTGTCCTATTTGTTGTGCTAGGAAAAACCCTCCGAGGAAAAATAGGGCAGAAATGGAGAATATTAAGGTAGGAGAACCTTTGGAAAGAGTAGGAATGGATATTACTGGTCCTTTTCCCATTACCAAGTTTAAAAATAGGTATGTGTTGGTACTCATGGACTATATCACGAAGTGGGTCGAGGCTTATCCAATTCCTGATATAGGGAGTTACACAGTTGCTCGATATTTTTGTAAAGAATTTATTTCCCGCTTTGACGTGCCCAGAATTTTTCTGAGTGATCAAGGACCTTGTTTTGAAGCTAGGCTTTTTCAACAATTATGCGACCTGTTTGGTATTCATAAGACTCGTACCAGTTCATATCATCCTATGAAAGATGGTCTTGTGGAGAAAATGAACCATACATTAAAAAATGATATTGCTTCATATATTGACGAAGGTCAAACGCACTGGGATGAGTGGTTACCATTTGCCCTAATGGCAATACACTCCAGTGTTCAAGAAACTACTGGAATGACCCCAAACAAACTTATGTTTGGTAGGGAAATTAACATCCCCTTGACACTTTTGCATGAACCTTTACCCTCAACTCCACCCTCCCATATAGAATATATAGGGAAATTACAAGACAACATCAATAAAGCTTATGATATTGTCAGAGGTCATATGAGGACCCAACAGAAAAGGCAGAAAGTCAATTATGACATGAAGCAGTCTGGGAAACCCTACAAGGAAAATGATCTGGTATGGTTATTCACACCCCACAAAAAGAAGGGACTGTCCCCGAAGTTGCAAAAATTTTGGGTAGGACCATACTGCATAGTTAAGAAATTGTCGGATGCAAACTATATGATCCAACTTGAAGGTTCTCTTGCTAAGCGAATAGTCCATTTTAACAGATTAAAGGTCTACGTTACTCCTCACCCTGAAAGGACTTTGGTTAAAAAGCCTATTATTACCCCTCCCCAAATACCAATATCTTTGGACGGGGGTTCAGAAACTGAAGATATGAGTACTGACGAGAGTGGGAATGAAGAGGGTGTGTTCGATCAGCAACCCCAAACCCCACCATCTATACCAGACAGACGCAGGCGACTTCCTCCAAGGCGATTTAGAGATTATGTCTTTTATTAAACAGAATAAACTGAGCTGGACTGGGAATCCTGTCTTGTAGTTGTCTTGTCTGTTGCTTTTTTTATGTGTATATATCTGTTTCTATTTTCTTAGCCACCACTGCAACACCACTATTTTTTGTAAACTCCACATAATTATATAGATATTAACATAAGATAAGGTATATGGTCTGCTTGGGATGAAAGAAAAATTAAATTTCCTATGATCTGTAATTGTAAATAGTAAAAAGATCAAAGGAATTATTTTGATCGAAATGATGTATTGACTTCCTTTAACTGATTAATTGGTTGTTTGTATTGATGTCGTATGGTCAAATATTGCCTGATGTCCATGCTAACACCCGATGCTTTTTCTAAAATTTGTATATAAAAAAAAAAAAAAAAAAAAAGTTGCATCCCAAGCAAGACAAGTAATTAGAGGTATAATTAGTGTGTTAATGATGGTATTGAAAGTATATTCAACTTTCTGAAAATAGATTTTTTTTTGTTGTTGTTTTTTTTTTTTTTTTTTATAAGTTAGTACAGAATGAAGGTTTCAACTATGAAATTTAATTTTTTTTTCATTACTTATATATTATGACCGATTCCTATTTAAAAGTCAATAATATATTTCAGATCTATTGCTGGTAAATTTGAATGAGAAATGTTTTAGTTCTGGTTAAATAACATATATCTAAATAGTTGGGACTTTCATCTATTATATATTTAATTATAAGTAATAAGGGGTTAGGGTTCAACATCTGTTCGTGGTTTACAACGCTGGATAAATGGTGGATCGTGGTTTCTCCATAAACACGTCTGTGCGTCCTATCTGACACTTCAATCGTTCAACATCAAACCAATGAAATAGTATAAAGTTAGTGCTTAAAATTCAATCGATATTCATACAATATTGTTGCTATAAGCTATTGTAAAGGAAATTGTGTTTGAAAATTTCTGCGAATCCATGTGGAATATAAAGAATAAATATTGCGGTAAAAATTCTATGGTGGAAATTCGTTCATTTCGTGTAACTGAAGATTTATGCGTCACCAGATAACTACCTAACAGTTTGCTCTAAAAAAAAAAACAAAAAAAAAACACTTGGTGTTAGAGGATGTTATTGCCACAAATAGATTTTATGCGACAACCCAGCCTGCTCCATGCGGTATATCATATTTAGAATTGAACTGTATCCAACTTATTGACAATTAATTGCTTTTTACAACAAAATACGTATTATCAATCGTTTCAGTCTCAAACTGAGGTGATTGTCCAGAAGACAAAGCATCTA
Organism: Mytilus coruscus; assembly: GCA_017311375.1. Lineage (NCBI taxonomy): Eukaryota > Metazoa > Mollusca > Bivalvia > Mytilida > Mytilidae > Mytilus > Mytilus coruscus. The sequence goes on from CM029606.1 coordinate 5,200,875, forward strand.
AACTTACAATACCAACACGTCTATATGTCTATATTTTGTTGGTCTAAAACCAAAGAAATCGTTGCTGTTATACATTAATCCAGTATAAAATAGACTCAAAATCACGTTAATAACTTTATTATGGTCTAAAACCATATTAATAGTTAAATTTTGGGTTTGGATACCATTAAGTTTCATTGAGATGTCATGTACCATCTTGGAGCGTAAACTGCCATTTGCTGATCTTCTACAGAAAGTTCGATTATCATCAATAGAAATATATCCATTGTTTATCCTTTCAACTTGTGTCATTGGTTTGAAAACTCGAACTACAAATCTTGGAAGTGCTTCAGATCTTTATCTTATTCAACGCCTGTGCCGATTTCGTGTTTGGTGGAGATGAACTTTTCGCAAGGAATCAGGTGTTGAGCAAGGACACTTCTTTTCTTTTATTTTAAGAAAAACAAAAATGTAATCATAAAATAAATAATATTTCGGTTAATTATGATTATTTTAATATTAATATCCAGTTACAATTTATTTTTCAGGGTTAAATGTCAGAAACCCAAAGAAAAGATTTATTAAAATTATATTAAGAAAATAAATTTAAAGATTAAAAATGAATCCTACAGTTCTTACTTTGGGACACAGTTATTTTCGCAGATTATCTAATTATTGTAGAATTAATAGGATGTCAACCAATTTTGGTATAACTTATATTAATGGTATTATGTATGGTAAAGGTGGTACAAAATTGTGCAACATTGTACAAGATCATATCTTTCAAAGATTGGTCACTGATTTTTCTCCAGAAATAGTTTTATTACAAATAGGAGGTAATGACATAGATAGTCATAATTTCAAAGTGAATATTTTTATAGATACTTTTAAAAACTTCTTAAGATATTTGAAGTCCAAAAATGTAAAGAAGGTTGTGACGGTTAAATTGTTTCATGGATTGAAAACTCGAGTTTCAATGTCTGTATATGCAGGCAGAAGAGCACAAATTAATCTGGAACTGATAAATTTGGCGAAAGGAGAGTTTAAAGATTTTCTATTGTATTGGAAACCAAAGAGGTTGACATCAAAATTTGTATTGACAGAAGATGGTGTCCATTTGAATAAAATCAAATTGAGAACCTATTATTATTCCTTAAAGAGAGCTGTTAAGCTTTCTCTTAGACATGTCTGTTTTGTAAGATAATAAATAAAAATAGGAGGCCATTTTCTGTCACTTTATATAGATATATACATTTTAGTGTGGAGTGGTTGGTGGTGGCTGAGATATATGTTTTCGTATCAATGTGGAGTAATATTTTTCAGATATGAATAATTATTTGTATATTTCAGGAGGGGAGATGTTTAAATATTAGTTTGGAGTACCGAGTTCTTACACTTGAGACCACAAAACAAGTTTCACATAGCAGCGCGCGTAAACTTGCACATGGATTTTGCCAGATATGCGGACATATCTCTTCTGTGGGAAAGGGGGTGATGTAACGTTTGTGGGTCACTTTATTTGGTTCATTTATTTATTTCCTTATTAGTATTTTTAATTATTTTCCCAGAAAGATTTATTATTATTTTATTACTTTCTGATTTTTTTTTTCATTCATTAAATTTTAGTGACGTAATGAACCTCGCATTAGCCTTCAAAATATTTTTCCTTTCTCAACCAATCAGAGAGCTCAATTGAATTCCCGGGAAAATTAGCTCGTGCAGTGATTGTTTTCTGGTAATCATTCCCAGCTCAGATTTTCAGGTGTGTAGACGTAAGTTAAAGAGGGAATTTTCAACCATGTGCGCGGTTTTTTGGAAGTGTTCTCGGTGAGGAATCTCGCGCTATTTTATATGCTATAACTAGTGTACTGAAGAAAATGGGTATTACAGTATTTTTAGGTAAGACGTTCCCCCCTCCTATTTATGTATATATTTTGATTGACTAAAACTGGCTAGTTTTTGATCAGGGTTTGCATTGGATATTTAGCGGAAACTTAAAATATTTACGCATTGAGGCGTAATTTATTTAGAAAGCGGTTCGCTGGTTAAATGAGTTAACTTATGAGTTGAGTTTTTGTATAGTTCTTTGAACTGAATATAAGTTGTCAGTTTGCGAATAACGAGATTCGAATAACTGTTCAGCTATTCAGTTGTTAAGGTTAAAGTTATTTATAGATCGCTGGTTGAAGAAAGTAAAAGTTCGGGGTCATTATTTGTTGACATTCACGTGCGTGTCTCAAATCTATGACTTGAACTTAAAGTCGGTAAATTTAAGTATTGAAGCGCTAACTAGCGAGTTCTAAATGCAAACCCTGAGCAGAACGGCAGAGTGAGTCGTTAGAGAAAAATTACAGATACTAAAACAATTTATTTCTTGGTCTAGGAAACTATTGTAGAGACTGCAGAATTAGACCATTGACTCACCAAAACTGTAAAAATTAAATGTGCAGCTGATTCATATACGTGTTGTTTAATAAATGTTGTACTTTACTGAATTATTTTATTACAGAGAAACGCCTTGTCCCTTGCCTGAATTGGTCTTTTGATTAAAAATTAATCCCGGTTACTTCCCTTTGTATTGGTATCAACCGAAGATCTCGACCCCTTTCGATGAGTCTGCGTTTCAGTGTTTCCTGATTACAGACCGTTTGTGAGAAAGCATATACAGAACCGAACGAGTCTTATTTGGTTTAACTTCCCTTCAGTAGGTTATTTTTTTGATTCTTGTTAATTGTATATTTGGTATACTGGTGGAAATAGAGAGGTCTTGCGACTTATCTTTACATTTGTGGTGCTGTGCTTGAAACGTCCAAAATTGTCAGGTCGGGCTAGTTACTGTTGGTCCGTCGGTCTGTCGCCCCTTTATTCATTGTTCAACCCAAGGCATATTCGAAATGTTTTAGTTTTTTTTACTCTAGCACATACAAAAGTCTATACTATAGTGTTAGTGTGGGATTGTACTTCATATTTGAGTGGAAATATACTGAGAGATTCATATAAAGGTGCCGTTTATTTCTGGACTACTACCCAAAACTACTGAGTTTGGAATTGTGATTTCTCTTGTGAACCGATACCGCCAGTTCCTTGTATATTTTGTAACGATCCAGATTATTATTCCTGTTGGTCTATATAGTCCGATACTATGATAGCCTGACTGCGGTCAAGGTCAAAGGTTAGGGCCTGTTTGGCCATAAGAACAGTCTGGATTCTCTACCCACCATCAGAGAAAGATTCTAGAAGATACTCCTGACTGAATCTCGAAGAGTACTGAACTCCAGACACATCTAGTTCCAGAACACACATTTTAAATCACTTATAAACTGGTGGCATGGACCGGTAAAAATATTACCTAATAAAACTTTAAAATATTCCTGTCGGGCATAACTATAATAGAAGTCCTAGAGCGAAAGCATAGGCCGAACCCTACCCTAGATTTAGACTAAAGGAAACAGTTAGGTTGCTGTCTAGTAGATATTAAGTTAAGGTCGCGTAGACAGTACCCCGGTTTCGTTTTAATCCTAATTGCTTATGAATATCATGTTATTAGTATAGTGTTTTGAATAAAATTGAATTAAACATTTAACTTGTTTCGGAATTGTTTCATGTTACATGTATTAAATTTACTTTATGCGTAGTGCATTTTTACGATTATGAAGAAAATAAAAACTCCCTTTCAACGCATTTTAATACAGTTTCTCTTATGACCGTGACCTGTTATATATTTGTTGCATGAAGACATATTTCTCGTATCACATTGCTCGGAGTGTGATACAAAAAACTCAATTTTGATTATTAGAAAAATACCTAAATATGATAAATGACAGAAACTGAGAGGAAAACGGAGATAAATTAAAATTTCAGAATTTATTTAAATTCATCCAAGGCTTGCAATTCTGGACAAGTACAATTTTAATAAGAAATAAAATCTTACTATATGATTGATTGATTGTTGGTTGCTTAACGTCCAGTGGCAAATATTGCATGCATATTCAGGACGAGAACAAATTAACAATAAATACAATAGGTAGGTTCTGTAATAGGGGCGTCCGGGATAAAGGTTGGAGAAATTTAGACTGCCACTGGAAATGAGGGTATATTGGAGAGGGACAGAAATTTAGCCTTGCAACAGGTCACCTACGGACCCCTCAAAGAGTTGTTGCAAGGGTTCTTAACGTGCAAAGAGCGTGGCACTCTCTTTACACGAGGCATCGGATTTAACGTCCCCATTCTGACCGGACGTGGCTGCAAATTTGTACATCCCGCACAGCCAAACGGACGCCCCACTTTAGCTAACCCGAATAATTCAGTCTCTCCCCGTGATCGACTCTCCCACTCGCGAGGGCCTGAATTCTGTATACAATAAAAACGCGTCACGAATCCAGGATTTTGATTGGTGATCTCTGTGAGGGAGAGCCAATCAGCTAATAGCTTAATGCTATCGAGATAGGTAAATCCCGAGCTAATTCCGAATGTTTATTTGACGATTTTTTATTGACAAGGCCTTCAGGCGTTAAAGTAGCCATCGTAGAGCAGTGGAATATAACGACTGAATTATTCGGGTTACACTTTAGCAGGGATCTTACTGCCGGTCGGAGGAAGACCAATTCTGACCATACTTCTATTCCTCAGTCACCCTTGGGGGCTCTTACTATATGAGATCTGATCATATGAAAATCGTACTTTGATAAGTACAGCAATAAAGTTCAAGAAATGTATTACTGGACAAGAATGAGTTTTTGTTTTTTTTTGTTTTTTTTTTTGCATAAACAGTTTAACTAAGATTTAGATCTTTGAACACAAAAATTTCTATTGAAATTGGTAGATGGCAAAATAATCAGAAAGAAAATTTTATTTGTACTTTATGTAATTTCGGTGGTATTGGCGTCAAGTTTCATTATGTTTTAGAATGTTCGGCAATAGACAAAAGTAGACAAACGCTGTTAAAAGGGGGTTTTGCTACCCAAGGACGCCACATTTGGCAATAAACTTTATCGATATTTGTTTAACGTTTTCAAATGAAATAAATTGAATGGAAAATTTCCCGACTTTGTGAAGATTTCTCAATTGGCTTCAATAATTACAAACAAAACGAAAAGTGTATTGAACATTTTTGCAATTCAGTATGTTTATCATTTTTCAAAAGAAAGCTTTTTTGTTTGCCAAGTTTACTTGCATGTGTTTATTACCATCACTAATCACAGTGACACTCCTAATTATTAAAGATCATACGACCTAATCAACATGATAATTGGTATTGAATGTGACCATCGGTCATGCATATCCCAAAATACGGCGTGTGCCGATAAAAACTTAAATAAATTCTCAAATATTGAATTGATTTGATGAAAACAAAAATTATAAGATAAAAAATTAAATTATCTATCGAATGCATACTCTTAACGCACACTAAAGCATCTACTACATGTCCTGGGTGCACTTTTTATGTTCTGAGTGCACTCAGGAGGTACTGACCGGTTTTTAGACGTACCGTAATTTTAGTGACCAAATAAGGCTAATTCCATGACCAGGTGTTTAGTGTTCGGTGACTCGTATCGGCTCACACTATACATGTATCAGACAAATAAACAAAAAAGCTAATTGCCAACCCAATCAAGGATGTCCACCTCGGCTTTAAATCACATGTTACAGTCTGTTGAAAATTACCTGTGTATATTTAGTTCTAACTATTAATCTAAAAAATAATGCATGCACAAGCTGTACATGTTTGCACATTTTATTTCTACAAATTACAAAACTATTTCAACTCTCTTCTCGAATGTACTTTTAAGGATTATGATAAAATGTAAAAAAGGGGGTTAAAATAGTCAGTTTTAAAACATGTGATCGTGTTACCATTAAAAATACAAACTACAAGAACTGCACATAAGTTTCAGACATAGGCTTTCCATGAAGATTATATAAAATTAGATCATGATAAATTGTATGTATACCTATGAAAGATTTGCATGTACTTTCACGGCTCTGTTTCACGGCAATGGCTGCATGACTGCATTATCTATAGACGACACGTTGATGATCATAGTTTTTTGCCAAATTGAAATTATCCCACACCAAATTTACTCTTTTTAAACACTTATTTCCTAAATGAATTCATATTATACACAGACCTTGCTGAGTGAACATGTTTAACTTGAGTTAGAGATTCTAAATAATTCTAATATTTTTAAAACATCTTCACTAAAAAAAATCACAGTATATCAGCTTCACGTGTTACGGTGTATATATAAATATATACTTACTTTGAGTTTCAAAACATAATGTCATTTCATGAAAATGTTCGATTGACAATTGCTTAACGTCCAGTGGCAAATATTACATACATGTTCAAATTTTTTTTTTTATAAAAATAAAATGGGCGTTGATGACAGATATTTCATTGTTTCCGTTAGATTAATTCTCAACTGTTATACACTATATGGGTAAACCTGTCTACTGTCTATTGACTGTATGTTGGTCTTGTGATGTCTTCTGCATATTGTTTTCGTGGGGTTGCTGTCTTTTCACTTATACCCAATATATTCTTACAAATGTACATTGAATTCCATACTTGTCGGGTTGTTAAAATAATTGAATGTCGTGGTAACAAGCAGTATTTTAGATTTTAAAGTATAATCGTGGAATAAAAACTTTACATACTTGGACATTGCTCATTTTCTTGATCAATATAACTGACAAATAAAACCCTTAAAAATTCGATTCATTTTTACTGTTAATTTTCAATGAAAAGAACAATCTAAACACAACACGTGAGAAAATCAACGGAAGCTTCAAACAAAAGTGTACATTATATAATAATAAAATATTTCAGACTGTCTGGTGGAAGAGTAAATGTTGATATTTGGTTTAACGTAAACAAAATACATTAGTTCATCAATATTATCATTTATTATACATAACCGCTGGCAGTGACATTTTATTTAAAATATAAATAATGAGATGTTGTATGATGCCAATAAGACAAATTTCAATCAGAGTTTCAATGACAAATATATCAGCAATTATATGCCTTCAACCAATACAGACATGCACAGACCGAATAATCTGTCTCTTTTGTATTTATACTTGTCATTTCATATTGAATTTGTCCACCGACTAGAGGAGGGATGACATTCTGCATATGGCACGCATATTGGACGTATATTATCGATCGGTCGCAGTCACCTGGACAATGGAAATTTGTTGGATGATATTATACACATAAGCAATAATATACAGTTGTGATGATTATCTAATATACATACATGTATACATAATAATTGAATTTGGTATTTGTCATTATTTGCCGGGCATGTACGAATTTATCTCTTTATCAAACTGCTATTTTCCGGGTGATTTTTTGTACGGCATGGACATTATAATTGAATACTCGTTTATTAAAGTAATTTAACAAATTTTGGCTTTTTATTTTGGTCAAAATTTTATTTTATACAAAATTATAAATATAACTCTTTTTTTTTCATTTGTCATTAAAAAAAAAAGAAAAAACACGAGAAAACAAGTAAAGAACGAAGCCAACCAATATCCAAATTCAACATGTAATTTAAAAAACAAAAAGCTATCTTACATGTTTTGTTTTGTTTTTTTCGGCGGGAGGGGGGTGATCATTTTTATTTCAATTATCTTGAATATCTAAAATACACAAAACATGGTATTTGTTGCTAAGGTTTACGTATTTACGCATTTACTCACGGATTTGACAACTATTTTTTGACATTTTATTTGAAAATCGTCTTTTTAGCGACGCATTATGCAGCAACGAATGGAGACTTGAGGTGCCTTTTATGTTTTATGCTGTATAAACAATATTCTTTAACTGTTATAAATTTCGATTTTTTACTTGCTAACTAACGAAGTATTAATAAAAGCTTGCGTCTAGTATTTTACAGACCTCGAATAAAAATTCCTGTCATTACGGAACATAATCTTTATAGATACGATTTACCAAAAGAAGTAAAAATACATTACAGTTTTATGTAAAAGTTATTTTCGATCATCAATATTTCTTTCCATTTGAAAACTTGCTATATTTTATGATTGCAATAGAGTATATTTGATATTAAAATATGAACAAATAAACATTGCAAATTGAATGATATTCAATGAATTTTAATCTCATAAAACTACATGTCATAGTGAAATTTATTGATTTTACAATAACAAAGTCTAGTTGTCAAGTCCGATTTAATCAATTGAGTATACATTTTTAAAGGTTAAAAGTTGTAGAATTTTACTGAAAGCTGTTAAAGCTAGGTAAATTTGTACGCAATTCCGAAAACATATTTCATTTTAGTTGTAATTCATGCTCATTTAACCCTCACATATTTTATTTTGGACAATTGAACAAAGCAAACAAATTTTCACGGAAGGACATGAATATAATTGAGAAATCAGGGTATTACAAACAAGCTCGAATAAAGGGAGACAAACCTTATGAATCTGCACAAACAATTTTATGTCAAAATTGATAGATTTACCTGGTACTGGATGCTACTGAAAATTCCCAATCAACTATTTTATCGATGAACTGACGTGTACTAAAATGCACTAAACAGTACTGGATTTAACGCTAAGGGTTTTTTCTTAATTACCTAAACCAGTACTGACTGGTACTTAATCGATCGCGATAGTTAGTGTACTGAACATGTACTGAACAACTGAAAAAGATCTTGACATTTTTCCTTGCGGTAAATTCAGGCATTTAAGAGTTGTTCAGTTTAAAATGACCATTTCAGTAGTAAAACCCGTTACAAGTGGTTGTCGTCGTCGTCCGAAAACACATTCGGTTTCCGGACAATAACTTTAGTTTAAGTGAATGGATCTCTATTAAATTTTACAAAAAGGTCCAATACCACAAAATGAAGGTTGGGATTGATTTTCGGGTTATGGTACCAACAGTATAGGAATAAGGTACTTGTGTGTAAGTGTGTGGATCTCTGTGACATTGTATCAGAAGGTTCCAAATCACGAAGGGAAGGCTGGGATTGAGTTTCCAGACAGTAACTTGTGTTTAAGTGTATAGATCTCTCTAAAATTGTACTACAAGGTTCCATACTACAAAGGGAAGGCTGGGATTGAGTTTTTGGGTAATTGTTTCAAGGGGGGTTCAAAACGTTTGGGGTGGGGTTTTTTTCCAATTTTTCAAGGAGTTCATATTTTTTTTTTTCAAAATTTATCAAATTTCAAATATTTTGAAATATTTCAAGAAGAAATCTTCAAATGTACAGCATTGGGCAATATATTTTTAAGATCTTTGAACACATTTAAAATATTCATTCTTGCGTATTAAATTATAATCCTGGTACCTTTGATAACTATTTACACCACTGGGTCGATGCCACTGCTGGTGGACGTTTCGTCCCCGAGGGTATCACCAGCCCAGTATCAGCACTTCGGTGTTGACATGAATGTCAATTATGTGGTTATTTTATAAATTTCCTGTTTACAAAAGTATGAACTTTTCGAAATACTAAGGATTTTCTTATCCCAGGCATAGATTACCTTAGCCGTATTTGGCACAACTTTTTGAAATACTGGGTCCTCAATGCTCTTCAATTTTGTACTTGTTTGGCTTAATAACTATTTTGATCTGAGCGTCACTGAAGAGTCTTATGTAGACGAAACGCGCGTCTGGCGTAATAAATTATAATTCTGGTACCTTTGATAACTATTATTTTGTGTCAGAAACCTATATTATGTCAAAAATGTAATCATTATCAAAATTAAGACGGTATCAAGCTTGAATATTGTGTCCAAATTTGCCACAACTGTTCAGGGTTCGACCTCTGCGGTCGTATCAGGCTGCGCTCAGCGAAGCATATTATTGTTACACGAAACAGCTTGAGATATCAAAACTACTGAAATTTTCTTACGTATCAATATATTGAATAAAAAAAGGACATGCTGGCACTCTGAATTTATGTGGACAAAATTTTGTAGTCATTGTGTTCCAATATTGCTGTCGTATTATACAATCCATTCTAATATCGAAATATTGCTGATTTACTATGCGGCTATATAGATTTACATAATAAAGTGCAAAATTGGTCAGTTTTGGTTGATGCGTTAAAATATTTTTGATATACGAGTCAGCCTAAGGTATCAAAACTACTGAATTTTTGTTGCGAGACACTATTTTGATAAAAAAGAGGACATGCTGGCAATCTAAATTGATGCGGACAAAATTTTGTAGTCATTGTGTTCCAATGTTGCTGTCATATATCTTATACAATCTATCCTGACATAAAAAATATTTCTGAATTTTTTAAGCGGCTATATAAATAAAAATAATAAAGTGCAAATATGGTCAGTTTTGGTTGATGCGTTCAAATAGTTTTGTTGTACGAGTCATCCTGAGGTGTCAAAACTACTGAAATTTTGGTACGTGTCAATATATTTAACAAAAGGAGGACATGCTGGCACTCTAGATTGATGCGGACAAAATTTTGTAGTCATAGTGTTCCAATATTGCTGTCGTATTATACAATCCATACTGACATAAAAATATAACTGATTTTCTATGCGGCTACATGTATATAGATTTACATAGTAAAGTGCAAATATGGTCAGTTTTGGTTGATACAGTCAAATAATTTTGTTATATTTGAGCCAATCTGAGATGTGAAAACTGCTGATTTTTGGTGATGATTCAATTATTTGAATATAAAAAGGACATGCTTGCACTGTTGATTACTGCAGAAAAAGAAATATTAGTAAGCCGACCATAAACATGATAAGTATCAGTAACTGTACACCAATATTGCTTTCAAATATCATGATTATTTTATATGATCTAAGTACTTTCGATTTTGGCATTGTTTATTGATTTTATCTGAAAACCAAGTTTATGAGATTAACGCTACATTTTAAAACCGATCAGAACTTATAACATTTTATATAAAATACTGGTTTATACGATTTGAAGAATTTGACATTGATTGGAATGTATTTTCAATGTCCGTTAGCATTGTAACCGATATCGTTTAATTAATTTTAATTTATAGAAAGGCAGATCACGGATAAATTTGTATAACCAGCATAGTTTAATGCGTAATTTATTTACCGTTACATGTATTCAATCTGTATTGTTTATATCACGGAAGTATTATATTGACATTACTTTTCTATGTTTATACCAAGAAACAAAGACATTTAAAAATATTTTTTAAAAAATCGATGTAGAGCGATCCTGGTTACAAGTTAACTTAGTGTTGAGCAGACCAGCCAAAAGTTAACTTGAGATCAGGTCTGGTTCGATCGGAGTTGTCAAAATCAAAGTTAACTTATGTTAACTTTTTGGCAGGACTAATTTCGTAGTTAACTAATATTAGTAGCGGACCTGTTTCCAAGTTAACTTTTTCGGCAGACATAAAAACAGTCCTAGGACCAAATCCGCTTTTCAAGTTAACTAGATTGTGGTCCTAGGACTGGTCAGAGCAGTCTTAAATCCTGTTACAGGTTAACTTTGACCAGTCAAAATGACTGGTTATCAAGTTAACTTGCTGTACAGGTTAGGACTGCACCCATCTGTAGTAGACCTTTAAGGCTTTCTGATTGTTCTCGATAAGTTACAATCAGTTTAAATCATCTTATTCTTAATGTGACTTTTGATGCACATGACATGCAGTGGTTGTTTTGATATTTCTGGTCTATTTGTGTTCAAGCTATTGCATTTTTATGTTAAAATGTAGTTCAGCTGAAAGGAATTCAGAGAATAATTGATATTTAATTACGTTTTTTGAAAATATGTACATGTTTTGTATGACTGCTAGAATTCTAAAGAGTTGAACTTGTTCGAAGGTTTGAACAGTTTGTTAATAAAGCAGTTAAACTAAAAGATATTAAAGTGTTATTGAATTGTTATTGATAAGTTCTGGTCTGAAAACGTTAAATTGCATTAATAAATTTTCAAATACTTCAATTAGAGTTGAAGCTTTAAGTCTGACTCTCCCGAACGAAGATGAGGACTTATTGATATGATGAAGGATGGTTGGGCGAACATCGTCAATTGTTTTCCAGTCCATAACTTGATTTCTACTTTAATTGTATACATGTTGCATATATAAAAAGACATACATGCATTTAGATCAAGATACAAAAACCTTAAAGTAGCAGGCAATACTTTTGTCGTAACAGCGGCACAAAATAGACAGAAAAATTGCATTCGTTTGGGATACTTTTGATGCTCCGATGAGTCGTGTTTTTATAATCCTTGCTTAAAAGCCATATGAGCTTTTGTCATCATCCGATGTCCGCCGTCCGTCGTCCATGTACTTTTCATATTTTCATCTGCTCCTGAACAAATGCTCAATTTAAACTTACTTTGCAAATTCGTAGTCCTATTGAAGTTTTTGATTGGTCCTGATTTGACAATAAAACTTGGCCCACATTACTCAACATAGGTAATCATCGATTACAAAGTCCATCTCTCTCCCAAAACATATTTCTCTTAAAACATTTTAATATTCCCTGCTGTGAAATGTTTTAACAAAAGAGTAAAAAAATATGAGTAACAGTGACCTACTTTTACTTGGATGCTGTCATAAATATCCTGTCAAAGTATACTAGATAAGTATAAGGGATTGTTAACTTTAGAGCAGGTCTGGTTCAATGGGAGTTGTCAAAATCGAAGTTAACTTATTGCAGGAATGGTTTTGTAGTTAATTTTAGTAGCGGACCGACCTGTCAAAAGTTAACTTTTTCAGCAGCCATGAAAACAATTTTAAGACCAAGTCCGCTTTCCAACTTAACTTGATTGTGGTCCAAGAACCGGTGGTAGCAGTCCTAAATCCTGTCAAAATGACTGGTCAGCAAGTTAACTTGATGTAAGGTTTGGACTGCACCTATCTGTATGTATATTAGTTGGAAACAAGTGTGGATTCTCAATTTTCAGAATTGTCAGACTTTTGAGGTAAAATTGTGGGCATTTAAACATGATCAAAAAGACATTAAAAATTGATGTTTCAAAAATGTGTTTCCATCTGATATCTTTTGTAAAGATAATATTTGCTTCTTAACTTTTATTCACTATTTTACTTTCGAAATATATGCATCAGTTTACGTTTTAATGTTCATTGTTATGTCATTCATTAAATTATCATTCAGTATATTTACGAAGTCATACATTGATGAGGTACATATGTTTATTTATTGAAAGTAATTTAATCAACTAGTTTGATAATTTGTTTTAGTTCTTCTGATGTTGTACCCCATTTTACATTATCGTACTGTATCTGTTTATCCCAACTTTGGTTTTTGTATTTATATTGTACTTTCTCTGTAAACTTATATTTAGTTTTTAGGAGATAAAGTATCTATCTATCTATCGATGGAGGTTCAGATACTGAGCCCGAGATGAATTTTAAAGCTAACCCAGATGACGAAAATCAAGTTATGATCAGCGAGACAGGACTGGTCGAGCTTCTTTCTGTATGTCGTCACTGCCTTAGCAGAGCTGTTGCCATCATACTAGAATTTCAATGTTTGTTATCAACAGAGTCTATCTGAATGGCCCACAGATGTTACAACACTTACTCATGCAAACCATCTCATCAAGAACTTACTGCAGATCTGTACGTGTCAACATCTGCTACTATGTTCCGGGATTCAGAGCAGACATCCTTCTTACAGACCTGTATTACAAGAAAAAAATGTTGGTAGCGATGCTAAATGTGACTCCCCGGGCTATTTAAGCAAGTATTGCTCATGCACTATAATGGATTTGCAGACTAGCAAGATTTTAGACTTCCAATTGTTTCAGATTGGTTAAATTAAGATGTAATTCATTATTTGTTTCTATACATAAATTTAAGGTTAAGCTTTAGAAAGAATATGTTTTGCTATCTGACAAAGGAGATGTGTGGTAACCATTAATGAGAGCATAACAAAAACAACAATATAGATATCAAAATATACTTTAAATATATTATTTAGGTCAAATAAATCATAGTATATATGATGAGTTTATTAACCAAAAGTAAAAAAACAATTATACCGAACTCCAAGAAAACTTAAAATGGAAATTCCATTATCAAATGGCAAAATCAAAAGCTCAAACACACCAAACAAATGGAAAACATCTGTCATATTCCTGACTTGGTACAGGCATGTTCCTTATGCAGAAAATGTTGGACAAAACCGGATTTGATTGCTAGCTAAACCTCTCACATGTATGAAAGTCTCATAAATCCAAATCATTCCTATTCACAAATAAGATTTTTTTAAAACTTAAAATCACTATTAACTTTTTATATGAAAAACAAAAATTGAAATATTCTTTATAATAGTTCTTTTGACATTGCAGCCAATAAAAATATTTCGTATATTTTTTTTTTTTTTCAAAGCATTTAACGCTTGCTTATATTTTGATGCGAGGTAATCTTATTTGTCTTAATTTTTTCTCTAACATGTCTAAGGAACAAAGTTAAAGGTTTGGTATACATGGAGTTGGAAGGTTTGAATATCTGTTTTTTTTTTTTTTTTTTTTTTTTTTTTTTTCTGAAAGATGATTTATTGATTCATTAATGATGCAGTTACCCAAGAATATTATTTTCAATTACACGATAGTTCTTTTTTTTTCGATTTTTCATATAAATGAAAAGCTGTTTCATTGGATACAGTCGATATCATTTACGTATTAAAAAGTTGGTCAATTAAGTAAATTACTAATTCATCAATACTTGTCATATTTTATGCAACTTTTTCGAATGTCACTGAAATAACAATACATTTCTATAATTTTACATACATGTAGTCTGTTTATACATTATCACAGCCATCTTTTCGGGAATGCCACAAAACCTGGAAGTTGCTACAAAGAAGTCGGAATTATTAAGGAATGGGTAGTTAACACATCCCTTCATGTTGTATGTGGAGAAATTGGCAAAATGACAGTCCTTTGGCAACCACGTTATCAAAAGACATGAACAACACTCAATTATTTCTCACAGATTGGCATGTGAACCAATCACAGAAGACCGACAGTGGTTAATTTTGTATGATACACATATATTAATACAAGTCAGATGTATATACTCAATATTTGGTACAGAAGCATAAAGATAAGAGGATCATATGAACAATCATCAAAAAGAATATTCAAAATGTACATGAATACAAGTTAGGTATTCAATTAAAATGCAGTATAATAAACATTGAAAAATGAATATTTTTAACTGACGAAAAAAAAAAATCAAATTTATGAAATTAGTTAGCTGATATTTTCAAGCACAGTTCCATACAAAATATTCTAGACATTGAGGAAAGCAGGTACATATTGGAAGATGTACTAAAGTTGTCACCTGTTTAACAGACGTATTCCCTAACGGTGTTTCATTTTTGGTTCTTTAAGTCAACGACTTCTTTCAAAAGAGTATCGTCTTCTATCCAACAATGCTTGCAAGGTAAGGGCTAGTTAAGTTTATCTTACATATAAAAGAGGGACAAAAGATACCAGAGGGACAGTCAAACTCATAGATTGAAAATAAACTGACAACGCCATGGCTAAAAATAAAAAGACAAACAGACAAATAATAGTACAGAAAACACAACATAGAAAACCAAAGACTAAGCAACACGAACCCCACCAAAAACTGGGGGTGATCTCAGGTGCTTCGGAAGGGTAAGCAGATCCTGCTCCACATGTGGCACCCGTCGTGTTGCTTATGTTATTACAAATCCGGTAAATAGTCTAACATATGTTGTTATTTCCAATACATGCATTAATGTTATGTCTTCACATTTATGTGTTAACATAATTACTTTGTGGTTTGCATTGAACTTTGCCTTTTCCAATCAAGTATTACATTCACCTTAATGTATTATATATTCGATTTTTTTTTATGTCCAGATTAGACTGTTTACTCAATATATATTATCATGTATAATCATACACTTTATAAACCGGTAATAGTTGAATGGTTACATTACCTTAATTACTGGCTTGATAGCTCAGATCCACTAGAAATGATAACTTTAACCATATATAGCTGCAAAAACATCTGCTGCGAGTTCAATGGTTCGAAATAAACAAAAATAATCATTGCTTCGCAAACAAATCTATGGATATTTCTGTTGCGATCTCAAATTGGTACAATTATCAAATACACATGACACATGGTTCTAAAAAACAAGCATGAAATGCTAGGCAAAAGAAAATTAAAAAACAATGCATTTCAAGTATTGAATAGAAAAACTCATTTCCACGAGCTAACAATGTTCAAATGATAATGGAATAAGTCGTGTAAAAAGGTTGGTCTTCATATTTGGTCATATGTTGAGGAATGAATAGATAATACGTAAATAAAAGATCAACCAGACACCAAACAAAATGTCTAAAACTTGTGTATATAATATACATAAATCTCCGTATCGCCCCAAAAGCTCGGCAAATTTAATATAAATAAACAATCCTAATTAAGGTATGTTAAGATCCAATAACGCCTCAAATGACAAAATTGTTCAGGTTATGATTCAAATCCAAGCGTTCATCATTTGTTTGGTCTCCCTTGTAATTAGAGCAGTTAGAGCTACACTTGTTAATCACATAATCCCGTTTTACCTCGATGTTTAGATTGACAATCATATGCAAGAAAAAATAAATAAAATAGAAAAACAAACGATATGGGGTATCCATCCATGACACAAAATCAGTTCGTGCACAGCAAAACTGTTTTGGGAAAAAATACGATACATAAAATAATCTGTATTTGATACAACCAGCATCACATACTATATGTATACCTCACACGTGATATGAATCAATACTTACAAGGATGAAATATGGATAAATACCAAAACGTTTTTCATCGGTAGGCAGTATCTTTGATCTTTGGATATACCAAAATGGGGAGCCATTTTATATCAACGATTTTAGAACGCTGAGCCAAAAGGTAGGTTCTGAAACAAATATCACATTACTGTGGATTCAGTATTTTTGTAAAATATCAACTGTTGCTGATTTCGGGGTACATATGAGCCCCGAGTTCGAATGAGTAGCAAATCTTCTAAAGGGTTGTTTGTAGAGTTTTACAAAACCACGAAATCAAATATCAAAGAAAATAGATACATCCACAGTAGTTTTACAATTCAACCTGCTATGGGTTTTTTGGAGAAGTTCAATGTTAAAAGTAAATTACACTACAGAAAATGTGTCCCCGGTAACATGTAAATTCTCATAGGACTAAGGAAATACCAGTGTATGTGTTCAAATCGGTAGTAGTGGCCGTCTGAAAACTGCAGTGAGGTGAGAAGTTTTGGTTCATGTTGAAAGCCTGACTGAAATTGAGATGAAGTACAGCAATAAAAGCGCTGTTTCTTTGCTTGTTTTGCTGTGCATTAAATGATCTCGCATCATGGTAGGATACACTTTCTTTTCTATTTTTTTTTTTAGTATTTGTGACTTGATTAAAAACAGTTGAAAACCCAAATCAAATTGAAGAACATTGAAATCCAAAAACTTTAAAACAGTACTTGTATTTCTAGTTAAGCTCAAATATGATTGGGACATGTTGTCTGGAAACAATGTAGAACTTTTATTTGTTCTTTGTTTACAATAACTAAGCACATTCAAATATCGAAACAATAGTATTAATTATTCTTCTCACTACATTGAGTTTTAATGTAAATAAAAAGTGCAAAACTATATGTTTTATTAACACGTTCTCACTTTTTTTATGCATCCACCAATTGTGTTAATCAGATGTGGATTCTAAAAAATTCTAATGATCTACTGCTAAATCTTAAATAACAATCTCTGCAAATTGCAGCAACATTAAAACTTTTGATTTTTCTACGCTTTACACCACTGTTCCCCATGCTCAACTAAAAGATAGACTTCACCATCTCATTAAACAGATCTTTTTCTATAACAATGGGAAACGTATATATAAATTTGCTTGTTTTGGGTTATAATAATTCTTATTTTGTGAAGAACCACACTGATTCTACCAGAAAATATGCTAAAGATGATATCATCAAAATTGTTGGACTTTTTTGATCGACAATATATTTGTTGAGTTTGGAGGATTGATATTTCAACAGACAGTCGGTATTCCATTGGGTTCTTATTGTGCACCCCTACTGACCGATTTGTTTTTGTATTTGTATGAAGCATAATTCATTCAGAACCTTCTAAAAGACAAAAATAAAGCACCTTTAGACGAAATTCTTTAATTTTACTTTCAGATATATTGATGGTGTCCTATCGCTGAATAACCAATATTTCAGCCAGTACTTACATCTCATATATCCTAGTGAACTTGGAATTAAGGATACTAC